>JACEEZ010000796.1:0-25212 GCA_016584305.1 Chionoecetes opilio | reverse complement strand
TTTTTTTTTTTTTTTTCATCACAATGGACACTGGCAAGGGCAAGCAAAATGGGTAACACAAAGCACCCTTAGTGCCAGCTTCCCTATGAAGAAGACAGAGTAAGAGTAAAAAATAAAAAAAGAGGGGACGGTGAGCCAATTTAGTTCGGGAGGTGTCTTGTATCTTCTTTGGTGAAAAGATTTGTAAGTCATAGGAAAGTGGAAAAACTAGAAACAGGAAGTAGAGTAAACTTTTCCAGAGTTATCAGTGGGGAAAAAAAAAAAAAAAAAAAAGCCTGAGACGATTATGCCGTGTTTTGAGGCGCCGTGTTTTAACGCCGGTTAAACAGACGGTTCTCCTGTAGCGCTTTTAATTCCCGCGATACTTAAAAGCACCGACCTTAATCCTTAATTAATGAAAATGATTTTTTTTTTGGGTACTACGGTGTTTCTTAGGTAGCAAAGTATCGCACAGCTAAATTTTGTATCGCAGTATCGCGGCGATTACTATCGCTTTAAGAAAAAACGTATCGGTAGCGGAGTATCGCAGCAGTATCACTATGACATTTAAAAATCCGAAAAGGTAGCGGAGTAGTATAGCGTCGTTATCCAGCTACCTTCTAAAAATTCCACTGTGGTTGATGAATTCCTCTCTACATCCTCAGACTGTTATATGCCTGTTATTAAGATCCTTCATAATGATGTTTTCTTTGCCCTTTCTGGCATAGATCCTCGGAAGGCTTACGGTTCCTGACGAAATCCCTCCTATTCTCAAAAACTGTGCTTCTGTGCTTGCACCCTGCCTGGTCAAACTTTTCCATCTTTGTCTATCTAATCTCATATTCCCTTCTTGATGGAAATTTGCTCACATTCAACCTGTTCCTAAGAAGGGTGACCGTTCTAATCCTTCAAACTACTGTCCTATAGCTTTGACTTCCTGCCTTTCTAAAGTTTTTGAATCTATACTTAATAAGAAGATTCTTATGCATATGTCTGCTCACAATCTTCAATCTGATCGTCAGTACGGTTCCCATAAAGGGTGATATACTGGTGATCTTATATAGCTTTCCCAACTGAATCTTGGTCATCCTCCTTTAGGGGTTTCGGTGAAACTTTTGCTGTTGCCCTTGACATATCAAAAGTTTTTGATGGAGTCTGGCACAAATCTTTAATTTCTAAACTACCCTTATTCGGTTTCTATTCTTCTATCTGCACCTTCATCTTAAAGTAATCGTCCAGACCCATTTTTTTTTGCCTAATTATGTTGAATGTACATTCAAAACACCTAATCCACCAAAAATAATTGATTTCTAGGCCTTATATCCGTAAAAACACGACTTTTGTAAAAAGCGCGCAATTTTTTTTTCATCCCTCCAACAGGGCTACGAATATAATTATTGATGACGTCACAGGAGGAGCTTCAATGTAAACAACAGTCTTCTGCCTGTGTGACACCTGTTGGCAAATGTGATGATGAGCGATTGTACTTCGGTGTCAGACAGTGAATCTGGCAGTGTTACAGGTCTAGAGTATGATGCTCAATCTGAGACCGAAAAAAATGATGCTGCTCGCGTATACCTATGAGGAAAACGAACCTCAGATTGTGATGGGAGCCCAACCCTATATGTTTGAACCAGAATACGAGGCGGATGAACAGATGTTAGTGGCAACAACAACCGCTTACACACAACAACCCCTTACACACAACAACCCCTTACACACAACAACTCCCTTACACACAACAAACCCTTACACAAGTATGTTACACGCCAGTCCACCCCATCTCCTACCACACCCCACCCACACCCAGTCAACGCTCCCGCCACGCCTGCCCCCCCGGTTGGAGCCCTCACGCCAACAGTAGGGTGTCCCAAGATCATAGAGGGAAAAAATGAAACATGTTTTTTTCACTTGCTCGTGTTTTACTTCTGTTCACACATGCATAAGAAGAGTTCTTGTGAAATTAGATGAAATTCGGAGAATATTTAGGGGTCGCGACAAACTAAACAATTTTCTAATAACCTTCAAAAACAAAGAAAAAACTCAAAACATCCCACATTTTTAGAAAGAAACTTATAAGGAAACCAAAACAGACAGCTTTCATTGTTTCCATTCAGAAAGCCTTCTTTTGAAGGTCCTCCTTCTTTTCCCGCCCCTCAAGTTTCCGATGGTGGTGGACTAACGGGAGGAGATACTTCTCCTTTTGCGGCCGACTTCGTGGACCCCAGGTAGCGCTGGACTAGGGCGATGCCCCGCTCCGCGGCATCGTTGACCACTCGGGAGGCCAAGTGCCCGTTTCCGAGCGTCCTTAAATCGGTCGTCCTCCTCCCACAATGCCGGGTCCTTTGCCAGGAAGCCCTCGTCCCCGTGAGTTTCTGAAAGAAGGACCGTGTCTTCGAAGTGACGAAGGACGAGAGGGAGGGAGACTCGTCATCTTTTTTCCCTCCAATCGCTTGAGTTCCCTTCTTCGAGGCGGGTTTTGTCCAATGCCTTGACATCTGCTTCTTCTCCTCCACATCAATCCTTGAGTCGAAAAAAACCAGTCCCGCTTTTCCTCGGAAACGTACCACAGGTGGCGTGGGCAGGGCTTGTTCTGCTGCTGCCTTGGCAACGGTTTGGTCGGGGTATGTCTTGAGGATCTCAGGAAGAGCACGTCGTTCAAGGAGCTTTCACAGAGATCGGTCCCCTCATGCCTTTCTTGCAGTACACCAGAGAAACGAAGAGGGCCACTCTTCCACTCCGGCCCTTCTCTCGACCAGTCAGCGACAGCTGGGATTTCAGCATCTGAAGCTTGAGGCAGTAATGGCCTTGGCCATCCACCGGGCTTGATGGAGAGCTCCAGACGGCGGAATGGTTTTGGCTGGACCTTCACCACCGAGGAACAGGAGGAGAGACAGAGAATTCCTTCATAGCCCCTCCCTGGGATGGTTCTTCGACATCAAGCCTCCTTCAGGAAGGCCAATGCGTCGTCCTTCAGCTTGCTGGCAGTGTCATTGGTGGCGAAGAACCCCTAACGAGGTCCTCCGATGTTTCCACCGTCTCCCTGCGAGGAATCCACGAAGGACCATCGATCACGGAGTCTTTTTGAAGATTCCAATGTCAGGACCAGAGGAAGAGCTGAGGCTGGTTCGAAGACATCCTTGAGGATCACCTCGTGGACATGATGGCGGCAGGCCAACCAAAGAAGCTTCGTCCGAGTTCTTGCTCAATCTAAATGCAAAGCACCTGCACCCATGCCAGTTTTTCGAAGCCATGGTGGTCGAACAGAGTCGATGATCTTGTCCCCTGACGCCCGCTTTGTCCACCTCCTTCAAGCCACTGCAGCCACGTTTTCTGCCAGTCGAATCAGCTTGCCGGGACCCCAAGAAGGAACTCGGGCCCATCTTCCCCTGTGAGGAGACGGCGATGGGGTCCTCCGTATCGCCAGAGAGGGACGGGAGGAGTTTTCGTCCCAATGCAGGGCCCCAACCTCTCAGGTATCTCCTGGTTCCGCAGTTCCCACGATCTTCTCGGCGGCTTTCTCTCTCCCCCCGCAATTCGTGCTCGATGGACCGTGCTCTTCGAGACCGCCATACCCCAATGTCCATTCCAAGAACTTGAGCGGTAGCTGCGAAAAGTTGACGTTGCTTGCCGCACCGACAACTTCTCCCCCATCCCAAGTTGAAATGAGGTTAAAATCCTTCATGGAGATCGATGGCGACTGTTTTTAGTTTTTTCCTCTGGCTTCGGGATCCACGAGCCGGTGATGACGTTGTCGACACAGGACTGCTGCTGCTGCTATTGCTTTGGCTTGGGATTTCCGCTCTTTCAGTCGCCTGGCAATGTCGCTGTCTTCACGTTCCCCGGAGCCGCTTGAGTCGATTTCCGGGCTCGACCTGCTTCTCCACCTTCTTTGTTGTCCACGAGGTCATTCCAGCCATGGATGATTCCCCCCTGTCTTCTCTCTGACTCCTAGGAACTCCTTGTCCTCGTCCTTCCCCGTTCTGCCCGTTGGAGAGAGGAGGAGTGTGCGAGGTCGAAGATTTCTTGGAGGTTTCCTTTTTAAAATCTCCTCATCCATACGATGTTTCGGCCTGTCCTTTGTTCTTGTTCTTCTTGAGGTTCCCTTGTACGCCTTTTCCAGCTTTGACAGCTTTCGTGCCGGCGTGTATTACTGTAGTTGTCGGAATCCCCCGGGGCGCGACCAGAAAGGGGAGAACCTCTCCACCAAACCCCCTTCCTGCTCCCGCTCGCCGTCTTCCCCATCTCCCGGTGGTGGTGGGTAGTAGCGGAGGAGGACCTGCTCCTTCGATGGTAGCCGGGCTCCGGTGATTTTCATCGATTGGAGCCTTGTCGATCAGCCAAGATTACTAGCGGCTCTTGTTGCCATGTTGATAACCTGAGGGAGAAAAAAAGTGGAAATTTAGAAAAATCCTGAAATTTGAGTCACGTCACCTAAATGTTCACTTTGTCGGGACTCCTAAATATTACTCAATTCGCCCAAAATTTCAACGCAATACTGTTTTACTATGAGAGAACCGGAATAACACACGAGCGTGCAACATTTCAAAACTTTTGCATTTTGGGACACCCTAGCCAACAGTGGTGGGAGTGGGAGTCTTGGTGGTGATAGTGATGGTGGTGACGCTGTTTGTGTGGAGGAGGCGTCAAAAAGGTCAGGAAAACACAACAGCATCCGGTGAGTGAGTGAGTGAGTGTGTGTGTGTGAGTGTGGTGTGGTGAGTGTGAGTGTGTGTTGTGTGTGGTGTGGCGTGGTGTGTGTGTGTGTGTGTGTGTGTGTGTGTGTGTGTGTGTGTTGTGGTGTGAGTGTATCACTACAAATCCTTGCAAATTTCAACTTCCCGTTCCAATCTGCCCGAGTCCGCCGCACAAATCTCTTCCACACATTTAGCGTTATCGTATTAGTCAAAAACGTGTGCAAACTTTTCTGGAAAGGAACAGCTGTCTTGTTGCACCCATAAAGGATGCATGCATGTGGCATATCGCAAAAAAAATCTATCAGAAACACCCAAAAATCTTCAAGTACGTACTATATTTATCTCTTGTGTTTACGTGCTTCTGATCAGCGCGGGAAGAGGAGGCTTCCACTTGTGACGTCACCGAGTTGTGCTGCGTCATCTGCAAGCCTTGAGGAATGTTTTGAGAGCTCTGGAAATTTGCAGAATTTTATTGCGGATTATTTAAAAACGGCTGACTGGATGCAAAAAAGTGACAACATATTGTTGATATACTCGCTAATGGCTATAATTTGATTGCATTAAGTCAGGAATGATGAAATGGTCTGGACGATTACTTTTTTAAGTTTCCTTTCAAACCGTTCTATTGCAGCTACTGTAGAATGTCATTGTTCTTCTCCTAAGTCTGTTAATAGTGGTGCTCCTCAGGGTTCTGTCCTATCAATCACTCTTTCTATTATTCATCAATGATCTTCTAAGTCTAACTCTATGCCCTATCCACTCTTTCGCTGATTCTACCCTGCATTTTTCAACGTCGTTCATTAGGCGTCCAACTCAACAGGAACTAAGTGACTCACGGAGAGATGCCACATAGCGCCTAAATTCTGATCTTTCTATAATTCCTGATTAGGGCAAAGTAAACCTAGCTTCTTTTGATCAATGACTCAAAAACCCATTTTCTTCACCTATCACTCGACAAGACCTACCAGATAACTATCCCCTCTTCTTCAATGACACTCAACTGTCTCCCTCTTCTACAATAAACATTCTAGGACTATCCTTTACAAAAAATCTGAACTGGAAATCTCACATCTCATCGCTTGCTAAAACAGCTTCTAAGAAGTTAGGTGTCCTCTGGCGTCTGCGTCTATTTATTTCTCCCTCCCAGTTGCCTGCTCTGTACAGGGGCCTTATCCGCCCATGTATGGAGTATGTCTCGCATGTTTGGGGGGGATCCACTCATACAGCTTTCCTCAACAGGGTAGAATCAAAAGTTTTTTGTCTCGTCAACATTCTCTGAATTTTTTTTTTTTTTTTTTTTTTTTTTTTTTTTTTTTTTTTTTTTTTTTTTTTTTTTTTTTTTTTTTTTTTTCATCACAAAGAACTGGCCAAGGGCACAACAAAAATGGGTAACACAAAGCCCGCTGAGTTGCCAGTCCCTATAAAGAAGACAGTAAGAGAATAAAATAAAAACGGGTAGGCCAATTTTAGTTCGGGAGTGACTGTCCTTCAATCTTTAAATCATCGCCACAATGCTGCTTCTCTTGCTATCTTCTATCATTATTTTCATGCTCCACTGCTCTTTTGAACTTGCAAACTCCATGCCTCCCCCCCTCCCACGGCCTTGCTGCACAAGGCTTTCTACTCATTCTCATCCCTATTCTGTCCATCTTCCAATGCAAGAGTTAACCTGCATCTTCCACTCTTCCCAATGCCCCTGCACTGGTAAACTCTTAAACACTCTTTTTGTTTCTATTCTTCCACCTTCCTCCGGGCAATTTTTTGTTCAAGAGAGGAGTAACAAGACACCCCCCAAACTAAATTGTCTCTTCCCCTTTCTATATTCTTTTATAGTCCTTCTTTATAGGGACTGGTAACTATGCGGGCTTTTTTGTTCTTAGCTAGTCTTTTGTGCTTAAAAAAAAAAAAATTACATTACATGGAGGTGTGTGGCTCATGGTGCCATGAAACCCAGTACAGTTTGTTGTGGACCAGGTGGGCAACGGGAGGGTTTGGTGGCCAAACTAGTAGCAAGTCTCAACGTCAACGATCTCCTATAAATGAGCTAGAATTCATTGGAGTTATATTATTTTACCATCATGCTAGAGCTGATCTCTCTTTTCTCTCTCTCTTATGAATTGCATCATAAATGTTGTACCTATGATTTCGTACCAAGAATATAAAACCCGGCTATAATCCCGATAGCCACTTGTTCGTCAAGCATACTCAAGTCTGGCCCCCCGGCGCCGGCGGCCCTTAGACCCATTGACCCACCTGGACACAGCCCGGTTTGCCCTGTGGCCAGTTCGCCCCTGGGTCATGCTCCTTCAGATTCAGTAGCTAGAAGAGGGGAAGTGAGGGAGGAGATGACAGGACTGCCTCGTCTGGCTTGAGCCAGATGGGCATAAACTTCTCTCACAACTGTACCATACTATGCTACAGAGGGCCGGCCCCCGGGCCCGGGAAATCAGACCGGCCCTCAGATCCTCCGGCCCACCGGGACATAGCCTGGTGTGTCCTATGGCCAATCCGCCTCTGGCTGCAAGTCTTATCTAGTTACTTTACCAAAGTAGTATACAGGGAGGTCCCGAAGATACGAGCAGTTAGGTTCCACCTGGCATACTCGTAAAGCAAAATCTCGTATAACGAAACACATAACTAATGGTAAAATATAGGTTTGGTTCCAGGACCCCATCAATTAGAAAAAAGAAGAAAAAAAAAGACATGTTTTGCAAGCTAAAATAAACTCTAGCAAACACAACAAACACACAGCGTCTATATTACCCACACTGTACTACCTATTCTGTAGAAAAAGCATTCTGAAAGAGAAAATAGCACACAAAATAACATAACTGCACATTAACTAAACATAAAACATGCATAACAAGCAAAAAAGACTTTGCAATGTATGGGACGCCACGTGATACAAGAGAAGGTAGTGTAGTGGTTCCAAGGTTTGGGCCGCACACCTGCTAATTACCCCTACAGGCCAGGCCGCGCCATATGCTTAATTATCCTTCAGGTCACGCCTTGCTAGGGGTGACCTGACTGCGGTCCCAAGGTTGGGGCCGCACACCTGGCTAATTACACCTAAATGTCCGGCCGCGCCATATGCTTAATTACCCTTCAGGTCACAACTTGCTAGGGGTGACCTCACTGGGGTCAACCAAATCCCCCTTTGTCCAGCCCGGGAGTGGTAGGGCGCACATTTTGAACTTGATAATTTTACTCACCCCAGTTTGAATGTCGTATCATTGGATTTTCGATCTCGTATATTGAAAATAGACCCTAATTTACACATCTCGTATCATCGGATTCTCGTATACCGAATGCTCGTATAACGGGACCTCCCTGTATGTACTAGGAGTATATTGGAGCTGTCAATTGTGTTACCCTGGTGTGGCAATGTAGGTTGTATGAGTAGCATAGTGTACCTCTATGTTAGTCATTAGTTACCTAAGAAATGCCTGACTATCAGTTTATACAGCCCATCTCACCAGTTTACTATGTGTTGTCTTGTACTTTTATGACATCAGTGTGTGGGTCTAGTGAGTAACATGTCATATCAACTCCCGTTACCCTATTGTTATGGTATTCTAATTACTAACTATGATAGGTAGTTACATTTAACTAGGACTTGTTTCGATATCAGTTTCTTTCATTCAGTGTTCCAGCTGGGCTACGTTCGAGACTTGGGGTAGTTCATTCACTATGTATAAATATAGGGTTACAGGGCGGGCAGAGTCAGTTATCTGGTCGCACTCGGGATATACACTTACTGTACATACTTGGATTTACTCGCCACGGGTATTCTAGTGAGACGTTGATTCCCTCACTAATATTACGCAGTGTTGTTTTATCTGCTGTACTGTCTCACTGCACTACATAAGATCCCTGCATGTCAACTTGGAGTTTTACTTTCATGCAAGAATACAACACCTATCAACCCATCCCAATGATATAAACTCATGTCTTATTGGTCTCGTCCCCACAGGCAGTAATTCTAACGAGGGAGTGAATGAAAACGAGGAGTACTGCTGCATGATGCGGTCCCGCCTGCAGGATCACTCCCTGGTGTTTGGGGCGGAGGTGGACGGGGCTGATCCGGCCCTCTACAAGGCTCCACACGCTGACCTGAAAGCCTTTGTGGAGCTTAAGACCGGCAAGGAAGTGACATCGGAACGTGAACAGAGGACGCTGCACAGGTGAAGATGAAGAGGGATGCTCAAGATATTAGGGTTGGCTGTGTAATTAACAGTGTGAATGACTTTTCTCTCTGATATTTGAATCTTTATTATCTTTTTTACAATGTAGGTCCTTGATGCAATATTGTGGAGGTCTCTCTTTCTCTCTCATATACCAGGTTTAAGATGATCAAATGGTGGAGTCAGTCGTACCTGGTAGGCATTCCTAGGGTGGTGTGTGGCTTCCGGGACAACTCCGGCACCGTCCACAGCCTCAGGACCTATGAGGTGCGGGAGATGCCCAAGCTAGCTCAGGTATGTGTGTGATTGATGCTGCTTTACACGTCCCCCTTTACTCTCTTCTTCCTTGTGTCAAATGGCTGTTTGTTTACCTTTTTTTTGCCTTTTTTTGTTACTGTTGGACCTGTGAGATTTTTTTTTGCTCTGTGCCTATTTTTAGTAGGAGCCGGGGGCCTTTTTTTTTTAGAATCTTGACTAGGTTTTTCAGTAAGTTAATTCACCGTAGCAAATTAGCAAAGAAGGATTTTCTCTATTTTGTCTGATTTTTTAAAGGGCTTATGAAAAAATTTAAAGTTAAAGGAAACGTTTGTTGGAAAGGGGGATGGGTATGAAGGAAAGAAAGAGTGACTTTTTTGGGGGTTACCTGGGGAAAAAGGGGAAAATTTAGTTGTGTTAAGTAAGTATTGTCGTCAGTAACAATCCTTGGTTGAGTTTTTATTTCCCCCACAAGGCGGGAGGAATGTTGGGGTTGAGGAACTATACCCTTAAAGGCTACTGGAACCTTTGTTTGCCTCCTGTGACTCACTGAGGGGGGCAAACTGGGAAGAATGGTGTGGTGGGAAAATGTGGTTTTTTGTTTCATATTTGACAAACTTGCAGTAAAGGGGGCATGGTTCCACTAACGAAATTTAGCGATGCTGCTTTTTTGTTATTGATAGCTTTTTCGCAATTTTGGAAATTGTTAGGAGACAATTCGCTTCCACTTAATTTAAATTTTTCTGCTAACCTTGGGTTACGCAACAAAATTCATACGTGTTCTTTCTAGAGGGCTGGGGAGGTTGGCCCTCCCCCTGGTGGTGAGGCGTTTTTTTATAGGACATTTGTGATGTTTTTTCTATGATGGCTCTGTGCTGCCCCGAGGGGTTGGGCCCCGCCTGTAGGGGCACGGGCGGTTTTTTATAGTGACCCTGTGTTTTTTTTCTATATGGTCATGCTGCCCCTGAGGGTTTGGCCCTCGCCTGTAGTGGCACAGGCTGGATTTTTATGGACCCTGTGATGGTTTTCTATGATGGCTCATGTGCTGCCCTGAGGGTTGGCCCTCGCCTATGGGGGCGCAGGCTGGTTTTTTATAGTGACACCTGTGATTTTTTTCATGATGCTCATGCTGCCCCCTTTGGTGCCCCCCGGCGCACTCACAGTCAAAGTAAGGTTTGATGGGCGCAGGGGGGGGTTCTTCGACAATGGCAAAGAATTTGCTCCTGGTGGGTCTTGAACGGGACCTTGTGCCCCACAACTTCCGGCTCAATCCACAGCTAAAGTGGTAAAAAGGGTTTGCGCCCGTCAGGTTTCGAATCGGGACACAGCTCACCACTTAAAGATGTAATGTCTCAGCCACTTAGCTAATCTTTTTGTATTTTTTTAACATTTTTTTTGTACAGTACGAAAAAAAAAGTATATGTTTTTTGGGGTACTGTTTTAAATAATTTTAAATTTTTAATTTGTTCCTTTTAAAATTAAGACATCCCCCCGGTTTTCGAACAAAATTTCTTTTTCCCAAAAAAGTTGTTCTAAAAAATTTTTCCCATAAAAAAACAATAAAAAGGTTAAATCCTTTTTTGACCCCAAAAAAAAGACCTTTTTTTTAATTTTTTAGCTGTATTTCATGCTAAAATGCCTATAAATGCAATTATATTAATTAAACAAACATTAAATAAAAAATAAAGTTATAGCTTTAATTTTTAATGGTGTATTCATGACGTCACAACATCTGGGTATTTGTGGGGGAAAGACATGAAACCGCTGTTATCTGAAAAAGTACGGCGCCAAACGCCCATCCTCGGGTTCTGCCGCCCACCGGGAACAAAAACCCCCGGCGATGCCCACCGAATCACCTCCGGGGCCAATACCGCAGTAACCCTCATCCCCCCGCCGGGATAAGGAAAAAAAGTCCCGCGTCCTGGATGTCACCCTCACCCGCCTCCGCCTGGGGCACACGACTCACGGGTTTACCTTCACCGCCTCCGTCTTCCCCTGACCCCCCTGCCCCGGTGTGGAATTTTCGGAAATTTACCTTTCTGCTCCAGTGTCCCGCTTCCCACACCGTATAGTGCCCCCACCTCAACTGCTTGCCCCGAATTTCACCCCTTTGACCCGCCCACCCACTGGGACGGTGTTTAAATTCTGAGCTCCAAAATGGCTCGGTGAATCTATCATTTTTAAATATATTTAAAGCTAACCTTTTAGTTAAACTTTTCCCTTTATGCTTTCACTAGCTTTTTTTTGGTCCCAGGTGGCTTATGGGGAAAAAAAAATTTGAAGAAATAATGCACCCAAAGAAAAATTGTCAAAAACAAAGAACATTTGGGGCGGATGTTCTTAGTGGGGCCGCGGCGTGATGACCACACATTGCCGAGTACTTTTCGGGAACCCGGTTATCGTACGGCAACCGGTGCAATTTTGAGTTTTGAAATTCTGTTCGTGAACTTTTGTTCAAAAAGTGAGACGTTCGAAAAAAAGGAGGTTTGACTGTATTTTTTAAAACAATCATTTTCAGATTTCGGTATGCTGTATTATTTTTTGAAAGATCCATGTCAAACTACAACAAGTAGATTTTAGCCTTTAGGTCTTTTTTAAAGGTCTTAGATTAGAGCCCCCCCCAAAAATATCTAAGCCCATTAATTAAACTACTGTTAGCAATAGCTTCCGCTATTTTTTTTA
Organism: Chionoecetes opilio; assembly: GCA_016584305.1. NCBI lineage: Eukaryota > Metazoa > Arthropoda > Malacostraca > Decapoda > Majidae > Chionoecetes > Chionoecetes opilio. The sequence continues at coordinate 13,415 of JACEEZ010000796.1, read as the reverse complement.
GCTATTTCTTTGTGTTTTGCAAAGTCGCTTTTTAAATTAGCAATTTTGTATTAGCCAAAGCTAACTTTTTAGTTGGGTGTGCCACCACTGCAGATTGGGGGTTTTCAACATAGATGAAAAAGCACCTTTCCGACTGTAAGGAGTGATTTAGGAGATGGCACTGCCCTTTAAGGGGGAGATAAAAATATGCTATTCTTCCAAATGATTCTGTCATTGTTTCTGGCTGTTTTGTCTTTTTTTATTCCCTTTCGTCTTCATACAGAATTCATTTACATGAACTCAGTAAGTCATGGCGCAGTAATAAGTAAGTAAATGGCTGGGATGGCTGCCCTTTGGCAGAAATAGTTAGGAATTCTTTTCACCCCACAAGGGGTGGGTCCTTACTTTTGAGTGTAAACCTGACAAAGGGTAGTAATCAAACAGGACCTGAAAACTCCTCAAAAAACCCTCTAACCTGCATAACCAGCGTCCATGCTGGGGCCCTTGCATTGTCCCCACATTAAAGTCTGTGTACCTATTAAAATGGGTATTTTCCCCCATCTTTAAAAGTCTGTTTTTGGGGTTTTCGCTAACAACCATTGGCCTGGGAAAAACTATTTTCCCTGTTGATGGTTTCATCCAAGTAAGCATTGCACCTGTGTATCTTTTAAAAATTAATCATTTAGATCTGTATGCAGGCTTTGGGGCAATATATTTAAAACTCATACATATACGTTTTTACATTACGCTTTTAATATCGCTTTAATATGAAAAAGGTTTCTTGTATCCTTAAGTTTGCCCCCAAAGGGAGGTGTGAAGTGTCTCTTTTTTCCTAGGACTACTGGGAAAACAGACACTTGCTCACTTCCTGGGTCTTTTTGGTTTTGTGAAAATAAATGTGGAGATAGATGACCCCGTGTGTGTACAGGTTGAGAGGCTAGCTGGTGGTGACATAACATGCATATGGGGCGTGATCCTGAGTGGACATTTTTACCCATTTGGTATTATAAGAAGGTGTTCAGTTTTTGAAACAACCTAAATAGGACCCAAGGATTGGCAGCTTCATGGGTTTACTGTTGTTTTGTGATCCTCTCAGCCTTTTCTTGCCCGCTTTGGTTATTTCCTTTGTCATTTTTTTGTATGGATAATTGAAATCCTTCTTTAAAAAAATAAGATAGCTACAAGAGGCCGGTGACCTACACTTTGGGGTTTCCTGTTATTAAAACTACCTCCCCACCTTTTTATCCCCACCATGAAAGGGGCTAGCCTCCTTTTAAAACTCCTTTTGACCACGCACAACTACCTGATGATGATCCATTCCAATCATTTACCACCGTGTAACCACACTCCCTATTCTTTTTTAAAAACTACGTTTTACCAGCCTTTCTTTTTGTTCTACCCGTTTAATTCCTAAAAAACTATTCCTACATCTCCTTTATTGTATCCCTTTAACCATTTAAAAACTTCTCCTTTATTGTATCCCTTTAACCATTTAAAAACTTCTATCAGATCACCCCTCATCTATGCCTCTCGAGTAAGTGTAAATTTAATAGCTTCAATCTCCTCTCATAACTAAGTTATGCATCCCCTGTATCATTTTAGTCATTCTTCTCTGGACTGATTCTAACAATGCTATATCCATCCTGTAATATGGGGACCAAAACTGTACCGCATAGTCTAGGTGAGTTCTAACTAGAGCCAAATAAAGCTTTAGAATAACCTCAGCACTTCTATTTTTAACACTCCTGGTGATGAATCCTAAAACCCTATTAGCTTGATTTCAAGCCTCAATACATTGTATCCTAGGACGGAGGCCTGAGCTTACCCGCACACCCAAATATTTCTTGCTTTCTGATTTTTTCAGTGATACATTGCGTATAGCGTAGACTACCTATTACCAGATTTTCTCTACCAACATTAATTACGCTACACTTGTCAATATTAAATTCTATCTGCCACCTGACTAACAACTCTTTTTAACTTATCTAAGCCTACCTGCAAACAAATAACTTTGCATCAAACTGTGATCTAATAATCCTACCTATCTTAGTAGGTATATCTTATAAAAAAAAAATAGGTACATCTTTCTTAGTTCCAGCATTGCGCAAATGTTTGAGAGCAGCAAGGGGTGAGCAGTTTTCAGGTGGGGATTGCTTCATATATGCAGAGAACTGAACCATCTCATCTGCTTATGTTAGTTGAAGGTCTGCAGAGAAATGCTTCTGCAAATTCATAGCAGCTTCTGTGAGTTCAGAATCCGACAGAGTAGTAATACTGAATAGAAACCCAAACTTCTGGAGCTTAGAGTACTCTTCTTTCCTTCTCTCAGTTCTGTTGCTAGTGAATCTAAAATGGGTAAGTACTATATACCTGTCTTGAACTTATTCCTGGGAGGTAACTGCTTCAGTGTCTGCCTCTTCAAAAAATTGTTGCCTTTTTCTTGACCTCTGATGATCAGCACGGTGTAGTGACTCCAAGGTTGGCCGTCACGCCACCTGGCTAATCTAATATATATAAAGGGTAATGTCCATATGTTTGTTACCGTACTCCTCCCACAGTTTTCGTCGGAGAAGGCTGTAAGTGGTCTCATTAGAACCGGAAGGCTCTAACTTAGGTTTTTATGCTTTTATTTTTTTCAATTCTGAGACTTTTTAGGAGACTTCATTTTTCGGATATTATTGGTTAGGGAGGGGAGGGACGGGACAGGGAGGGGAGGGACGGGACAGGACGGAACGGGATGGGACGGGACGGGATGGGACGGGACGGGATGGGACGGAACGGGATATTATTATGCAAAAAAAAAAACACGGGCAATGTCGGGTATCCTGCTAGTTACCCCTAAAGGTCAAGCCACACCTGGCGGCTGACCTGACTCTCGTGACCCAAATTCCTCCCGCACCTTGCTTTCGCGATGAGGATTCTCCAGTTACCTCCCAGCCACCACAGTGAGAGGACACCACCTCCTCCTCTCTCTGTTCCTCGTGGCCTCCCTCCGCTGTACTTACCTACATATTCCCGCCGTAATAAACTTGCGTGTGAACTTAGTGTTTGGTGTAACCCGTGTCTAGCTAAAAACATACTACAATTGGTGACCTCGAGTGTAGCTACGACACGATGAATAATAACGGTGCGATCCTCCGCCTCCCGGCTTTCACCTACGACATCGCCACTTGGTTTATACATCTTGAAGCTTTGTGGGCGGGCTCTCCTGACATCACGGATCTTCACAAGTATCAGGCGCTGGTATTGCGATACCGTCGGACGTCGCTGCCCGCATCTCCTCAGTGCTTACAACTCCTCCGGCTGACGGGAAATATGAGGCAGTGAAAACTGCCCTTGTCCGCGCCCTTGGAAGGTCGTGCGAGGCTTACGTGGCTGAGCTCGACACGCTCCAATATGACGGACATCACCCTTCAGCATTCCTCTTCCGGATGCCTGGACCTTAACAGGGCTGCGGGTTTCCCATTGTCTGAGGATATGCTTCGTTACTGCCACACCAGCCTCATGCCCCACGGGTGCAGGCCATTTGGTACTGAAGCGATTGGTACTGAGGTCAAGTGATCATCAGTTCACTTCGTCCATGCGCCATATGGGACATAGGTTAATTAGGCCTCAAACCGTCTAGGCCACGAGTCAATTGGGACCCAACTCGAAATGGCCATAGAGTCAGATAGGACTCAAAACCGGGGAGAGAGAGAGAGAGAGAGAGAGAGAGAGAGACCCCGCACACACACGCACATTCCATTCCCAATCCTTTAATCTCTCCATCTCCCGTTTCTCTCTCTCTCTCTCTCTCTCTCTACTTCCCTCCCTTTTTCTCGCCCGCACACACACACACAAACAAACAAAATACGCACACATATGCACACACATACATGAAAATGATTATAATATTGATGATGATGAAAATTACATTAATATTAATAGCAGTAATAATGATATTAATGATGACAATAAAAACAATGATAATAATAATAGAGATCATGATGATAATGAAAAATGAAATAATGACCGTAATAATGATGATAATAACGGTTACAATAATAATAATAATAATGGTAACTAATAATAGTGATAGTAATGATGATAATGATAATAACAATAGTGTAAAAGATAATAAGAATGCTAATGATACTAATATTTATAATGAAAATGATAATGATTATAATAGTAGTAATGATGATAATATTGATAACAATTATAATAAAAATAATGATAATGATAATATGATAATAATAACAATGATGTTACTACTACTAATATTAATAAAACAATACGATAGTCAATTAATGATAGACGAGTCATTTGAATATTTATTATGACGATGATATAAGAACAATGTTAATAAATAAGAATAAAAAGGTAATGAAATTATAGAAAATGTGTAACATTAATTGAATAACTTATATTATGATAAGTATTAGTGTGTATTTGTGTGTGTGTGTGTGTATTCATCTACGTAGTTGTATTTTACAGGGCCTGAGCTACACTCGTATGGCCCCGTCTCCATATCTACATTTTTTATCATTGCTCCTTACTCCTTAGTGATTAGTGTAGGGAGAAGCCACCACCCCGGGAGGCGGGTTACAAACCCCCGGCTAAAACCTGGTACCCATTCACTGCTGGGTGGACAGGGGCTCGGGTTTTAAGAAGACCGCCCATCTGTCTTCGCTCTGCCCGGGGATCAAACCTGGGACTTCTCGGTTGTGAACCGAGCGTGCTACCACTATAAAAAAAATTGCATATACCGTATTTGCCGACGCATAAGACGCAGTTTTTTCCCTTAAAAAGGAATGCAAAGTTCACCCTGCGTCTAATGCGGCCATATTAGCGCATGAGAGGTCGGGCAGAGAATGCAGAACAGCCGGTGGTGTATTACTAAAGGGTCTGGAGTGATCTGTGTTGAGCAGTAGTCCACTGAGCACAAATTGGTAACTGTTATCAACAGTAATGCATAATACTAAGAAAAGGTTGGAGTTTAAGAGAAAATAAGAGCTGGGGCAACAAGATAGCGATTGTTGCTGCCAAGATGGCCGTGTCAAATGTAAACATCATCCACCCCCCTCTGCTGCTCTCCATTGTAAAACGTCTGATATCTCAGGTCTGCCGCTTCACCTGGGATACTTCACTCGGCGACGCCCTCCGCGCACCCACCATGGGTCATTACCGCTCAGACTCCTCCCCGCACCCATGGAAAAGACAAACATCCCGCATATTAGATGTCGCCTTAACTCGCATTTGACTCGGGCCACACAAGTTGACACAACAGTTGGAAGGAGATGATAGAAGGGAGGCAGAAAATGGTGATGGAATCTTCGCTGGAATGAGTATTGTTGATAAATGGAATAGTGAAACAAAGAGTGTGTTAAAGTTTTATTTGAAGGAGTGTGAGCGGTGAGAGGGAGGTGTAGTATCTTGGGGAGTCTGTCTATACACACAAGGATGGAGAAAGGGCGTTGTGGCTTTGTTGTTTATTTGACAGCGAGTCATTGTACAACGTGGGGACAAGAGGTGCGCGGCAAAAATTGTCGATCCCGACAACGGTACCCTTCAACAATTACAACAATAACAAGGTAGAGATGGTTACCTTACAGTGTTACCTAAATATCTTCGTGAATTTTTTGTTATTGGACAACCACCGATTTCGAGGCCGAAACTTAGTCCTCCTGAATAGTTTTGATGCGTTTTGAATTAATCTGGCTCTCATTTTTGTCGGAAATCGATGTTTGTTTATATGTATGTGTGTGGGGGAGGCAACCTGCCCTTCCAGGTCTGCCCCGCAAACATTGCTACGCTTCACACTGCCATATTATGGGTAATTTTCGTTTTTTCTCAATATCATCTGTTACTAAACCAAACCCCACCTCTAACCTAATTTAATCTGATTTAACCTAACTTAACTTTCTGCCTGAAATAACGGTAGATTTTCGTTAGTACGTGTAATGACATTATTATTCAATTGCGCCATGGGAAATGGGGCTCAAAATACTCAGAATGAAGAAAGCTACACAATGGTGTCGGTAAGAGTCCTAGGACTTTTGAAAGCCCACTACCAAAATAATACCAATATCTATACTGCAAATTTTCCACAAAGTCTAAACACATAGCAGAAAAGCAACAAAGGCATACCTACAACATTAAATCTGAGCTATATGTCATAGGTAGATAATAGAATATCAATTCGTGGGGCATCCTGCAATATATGATGACCGATTTTGTTACCCTGTCATTCCCTTTACATTTTAACTAGTATGATTTTTTCATTCACATTACTGCACAGTGAATATTGTATTTAAGTACATGCTCATAATCATTTGCTTTCCCCTACAAATCCTTTTTTTTTTTATATAACTTTTGATAAATTAAAAAAATAAAAAAATTTAAAAACCCAAAATTTTTTTTTTCAAAATTTAAATTTTCCAGGGAGGTCCCCAAGTAGGGCGTTTATTTTATGGCTTATGGGGGGGGCGTCTTATCGCCCCAAAAAAAGGGTAAAATATATTTTTTCCGGACCCTAATATTAAAAAAAAAACAAGGAAAAAAAAGGACAGTTTTTTAAATTAAAAATAAACAAGGGGGCCAAAAACACAACCAACCCAAAAACTCAAAAAGGGCTCTTAAAACCAAACCCCCCAAACCCCCAAAAAACAACATGAAAAAGGTTTTGGTTCCAGGAACAAAAAAGGAAGAAAAAAAATTTTTTCAAAAAAAATAAGAAAACAAAACCTTAAACCCAAAAATTTAATTTAAATCCACCCACCAACCAAAAATACAAGAAAAAAAGGAAAAAAGATTTTTTTTATTTTTTAACCTTGGGGATGCCGGGGAAATACATTTAAAATAAAGAGGGTAGGGTAGGTAAGGGAAAAGGGGGGTTGCGCAACCTTTTCCCCCCCAAATCATCTTTTGGGGCATCGAATAAATTGTAAATTGTCCGGGGGGGGGTTGGGGAAATTTTTTGTGGGCCAATTTCGTTGACTTTGCCCGCTTTTGACACACTCAGCGCTTTGATTTTGGGGTTTTAATTTTTCCCTTTTTCGGGAAATTTTTGGGTTTTTTGGCGTTTTTTATTGCGTTTTTTTTTTAGTGAAAACGGGGGGCCCCACTTCATTTTTTCGAGAATAGTGAATTTATTTGATTAGGGGAGTGTCAAAAAGTCGGCAAGGGGGACTTTGGGGGGACTTTTTCCGCGTGGAGGCCAGCAGCAGTGATGGGGACTCGGGAAAAGGGAAGCGGAATTTTTTCCCGGGGATTTCGGGTCTGTGGACTTCCCCCCAAATCTCCCCCCCCCAGCTCCCTCATGCCCCTGGGCGGGAAAGCCGGGGGCAGCCCCCCCTGGCCCCCGGGCCATTTGACCAGGTAACTTTGTGATTGCGGGGGGCGGCAGTTTTTTCGAGCCGGGGAGCTCCCAGACCATAAAAGACAAGAGGGCCGCTTGACAAAATTTAAACAAGTTGCCCCCACTTTGTTTCAAGTCTAAGAACGCACCGGGACATTTTTTCCCCAAAGGTTTCCTGGGAAAGACAATAAGGCCCTAAAACTTAAAGGGCCCAAAAGTCCCAAAAAAGTCCCTTCGCGGGGGTGCCCTTTCTGGAACAACACCACTGGAAACCTGGTCTCGCCCTACAAGACCAAGGTACTTTTTAAAACTTTTCCCATTTTTAAAAATGGTTTAATAACAAAATGACTCTAGCCAAGCTATTAGTTTCATGAAAATTAAAGCATTTCTTTTTCTTTCAGCACACTCATGACTTGTCTGAGCAAAGGCAGCCTTTTTTTTTTTCCCAACAGGACCAGCGGCGCGGCCTCAAGCCCCAAAAGGGGGAGATGACCACCGGGGGAGCCCCACCAGCTCCCCTTTAAAAGGGGTTTTTTTTGGCCAGGCAACAAGTTTTTCACAGGTAAAGATTTTTTAAAAAAAAAAAAGCGCGATAAATTTTTTCCCAAAAAGTATAATAAAATGCGCAAAATTTAAAAATTTATGCATTTTAAAATTTAAAATTTTTTAGTTGATAAGTTGAACTTTTAAACTTAAAATTCTTTTTTTTTTAATTGCTAAAATTTGGGTTTAAAAAATGTTAAGACATGGTAATTTTTAATTTTTTTCCTTTTGTGGTCCCGGGAAAAGGGGTAAGGGGGCCCAGGGAACCAAAAGGGGTTTTCGCGGGGTGCCTCACCCCCCTCAGCATCACAGCCCAAACCCCACCACCAGGGAGATGTTCCAAGTCTTCCAGCCTGAGTTCGGGTGCCCAGCCGCCGCACCCTGACCGCGACATAAAGGCCTGGGGGAGGAGGCAAGAGGGAGATAAAGAGCTTTCCTAAAGGACCTGCCGCAGGTTGCGCCCCAACAGGGGCCCAGTTTGGACGGAAACAAAAAGGTAAAGCTTTTAAAAAAATTTCTTAAAATGTGGGAATTTATATGTTAAAAATTTGTTGTATGTCAAATGTAATCTGTTTAAAAAAGACATACATTACATACTACAAACATTTTTGCAGGTCCTTCATTGGGTCGCAGCCCAAATGGATGGGACCCCACTACCTGTCCAGGAAGAGGGCCCCCCTTGGGATAAAGGGGGAGATAAGGTGAGTAAAATTTAGAACATAAAAATTTGGGGATTGCATCAAAAACAAATTTTTAATAAAATATCCCTTTAATTATATTTTTTAAACACATTAAAATAAGAAAAACTAAATTAATAAATTTTAATTTATATTTTTTATGAAGCATCCCCATTTTAAATTCTTTTAAATTTAATAAAAATAAACTTGAATTTTTAAGGGTTTAACTATATTTTTATTAATTTTGGTTTTTATAATTATCATTTTTACCAGACCAAGGGCTCATCGCCCCCAAAGCTGGACCGGGAAACCGCCCCTTAAAAACATTCGGGGAAAGGGTTTGTCCTCACCCCACGGACAACGGGGCGAACTAGGGTCGGGGCCTTTCCAGCAACTATGGTTAGGGTTTGGGCCCGGGCAGAGGGGGACGCCACAAACCCTGACGTCAAAGGGGTGATAAACAGCCCAGAGGCCCCAGGAGGAGCAGGGGGGGGAAGGGCCCTTTACATCATCAGCGTTCAACCAGGGGCCCTTGCTGCAGCAGCTGCATTTGCAGGACTCACCCAGGTTTCCCAAGATCAAAAGATGCAGGCAAGTAAAAGAAAATTTTTATTTAAAGTTTTAAGTTTGTCATGTTTAAACTACAAACATTTGAAATGTAATTTTTTTTTTTTTTAAAATTTAAACTAAAACTTTTTTTTTATTTAAAGCGCGCAACTGGGCAACTTGCTGGCGTCCCTAGATGTCTCCCAAGTTCACCACTGGGAAAATATGGGGGGGCCGCCCCCCCTTCCCCGAAGGGCCCTAGCCAGGGCCCAGGGCCTGTGGAACCTACAAAAGGTCCCCCACATCAGCCAACACCACAAGCAAGTGGGAGGGAAAAGCTTCCAAAAACCTTTTGGTACAAGGGGAGCCAAAAAAAACATTTTTTTTAAAATAATTTTTAAATTATTTTGTAAATTAATTTTTTAAAAATTTTTTTTACTTTTTTTTTAAAAAATTTTTTAAAAGGGAAAAAGACAAAACTATTTCTTGGGCTGTTTGTTTTTTTTTTTGTCCTTGGGCCCCTTTATGGTTTTCACTTTTCCCAAAGGTTTGGAAAATCACTGTATTTACGCCTGCAGTGTGCCTGCAGCGCGGGCATGGACGACGACGCCCCCCCTGGGAAGGGATGAACGAGGTTTTTAGGAATGAGGGTGGGACCAACAGGAACAGGACCCCTACTATGGCCTTGGGGTTTACCAGGGGCAACAAGGGAAATTTGCAAAAACAGTTGATGCGAACTTTTTTCTTTTTTTTAGATACAGTTCTGTTTTTGCTTTAAAACTTTTTGAATTTCCCTTTTTTCCTTTTTTTACACTTTTTTTTGCCCTCAGGTACTGCCGGGTTCTGCAAGGCATTTAAGCCACTCGCCCAAATGCCTGGCCGCCTACAGGGCTGAGGAGAACGCATACCCCGGGAGTTTGCCCGCCCACCCTCACCCCTCATGAGGGGTTTGGGGCGGAGCGCATGGAGGGAAGCTCGAGGGGACCAGGCCCCCACCACGCCCAAACCCTTGGTGCCCCCCCTCCTGCGAAAAGGAGGGCAACAAGGGAGGATTTAACCCAAAAGGGACCAAAAAAACCTAAAATTTTGAAAATTTTTTAAAAAAAAAAAAAAAAAAAACTTTGTTTAATTTTTTTCGGCGCTAAAAGTTTTAAACCCTTTTTAAACCAAAAATAAAAAACTATTACTTTGTTTACAGGTTTAGCGCCATGTTCAAAGACCTGGACCTGCCGATGGCATTGCCCTGCACCCCAAAAATATGGCAGACCACATTCAACTTTTGTGGGGGCCCCCAAAATGAAGGGAAAAAATCTTTTCCCGAGGGTTGTGGGAAGGGGGATAAGGGCCCCCTTCAGGCAAGGACAGAAGAGAGAGGAAAAAACAGCCAGGACATGGGGGCAATGGAGGAAACTGAAAGGGGGCAGCGCCGGGCCCATTTTCAAGGGGGTTTTTTGTGACAAAAACCCAGGCTGAAACCCGGAGGGGAAAATGGGAAAAGGAAAATCAAGAAGGACTGCTGGCTTGGAAGAAAGGGGCAAGGAAATAATAAAACTATTGTGCTTAAAAAATTTTTTCTTTTTTCTTTCATACTAGCAAATGTAATGTTTTCAAAAATTTGCGATAATTGCCCCTAAAAAAATGTAATATTGCGATAATATAAAATTTAAAAATTTTTTAATTGTTTTCAGGCAAAAACTGAAGAATCCCCACTTTCCCCGCAAAGTATAGGGGAAACCCGTGGGTGACCCTCTTCATCCAAATTTAAAAACTGGGATTTCCCCAAACTCAGAAACAGGGAGCGATTTTTCAGCCCGTTGGGGACGTCCGGGGGCCAAAAAGGGCGTTTCCTCAGTGAGGACCAAATTTGAGGGAAACCCTTTTTTTTTGAGGGAAAACCTCCACCTCCTCAAGCAGAATTCAAGGTGCCAAGGGGGGGGGTGAGGGGGATGAGGAGATGTTTTTAAAAAATTGATTTGTGTTTGGGGATGTTGTGCTGTGTTAGGGTTTTTTTAATTTTTTCTTTATTAAATGTTTGTTTTAAAGTAAAAAAAATGTTAAATTTGGGTCCTTTTTGTCCCTTTTTTTAAATAATATATGGTGTTTTTTTTGTGAAAAAAAAAGGTTTTTAAATGCCCTAAGTTTGCCCAAAAAAAGAGTTTTTTTGGATTTTTCGAGGATTTTTCCCCCTTATCGCTTTAAGGGGAAATTTTTGGGAAAATTTTTCGGGTTTATCGTTATGGACTTAGCGGAAAAAATTTTTCCCCTTTTCGTATCGTTTTATCGCAAAATTACGCTGCCACCACTGTTTAAATACCACCACCAAAACCCCCACCACCACCACCATGATTGGGTTTAAAACTGGTCGACAAAAAAAAACGGAAAGATATTTTTTTTTGGACTAAAAAAAGCTGATTTTTAGGTAAATGACCCCGCTGAACTCGAATCTGAGTTCAATTAACTCCCATCACGTCCTTTTTTAAAAAACCAGGGCCAATTTTAGAAAAAATAAAAAGGGTAAAATCAGGGAGAAATGGTTTCACCAATTTTTCATTTTTTAAAATCTTAAACTTTTTTTTTTCTTTTTTTTTTTTAGGGCCGTTTGGGGGGGGGGAGTGTTTTTTAGTCAGTGTGGTTTTGGCAAATGAGCAGGGGAGGGTGGGGCGCGTGCGTATTGGGGGAGGGGGGTAGCGGGGGGTGGGAAATACATTTTACCTACTGATCGTAAAGCTTTGACATGTTTAAACAAAATTTAAATTTTTTTTGCAAAATATGATGTGTTTTTTATTTAGTGGGGGTCCTAATTTAGTTTGGGTTTTAACCCTATATTTGTACCTTGTACCGGGCTGTGATGGAGCGCCCTAAAATGTGTGAAGCAAACGGGGCAGGGTTTTTTTAAATATGTGGAAAAAATTTTTCCCCTGAAGTTTTGAAAAACCTCTTACAAAGAAAGTTAAAACAGTTATCTGCATTACCTTTAAGTGCCGTTAGGGGATCCAAAATAAGGAAAATGGGCCCCTCACGGAGCATGGCCCAACCCCCGTGTGAACCACTTGGGAAAGAATGGATGCGTGGCAAACGGCCTCAGGCATGGCATTCGGGATCCCAATTTGGTTTTGGGGTGAACAAAAGGTCACATACTGACCCGCTACTTCTGCCTCACTAACATCAAAGGATATTCTGTAAAAACCGCCCAGCTTTAAAAACGGGATCCCCGACTACCTTCTGCCCTCAGGCCTGTTTCCCCATGGTTTATCTTCCCCTTCCAAATGTTCCAATTGCAAATGCTATAAGTTAATCAGATTCGAAAGAGGAGGATAATCCCATGGATACAGACTTTTAAGAAATGGGAGAAAAACAGAGAGCCAAATTCATCAGGCAGGAAATGTTTCCCTGACCTTGCTAGGGACCTAGATTTTACCCAAGGAGAAAAATGAAGTTCCCCTTGGGTCTCGTCTCAAGGGAAAGGAAAATTTTCTACAAAAAGGGGTTTTCATCACCAAAGTTTTGTCGTAGACATAAAGAACTTCAAAACTTCTTCAAGATGGAAACACAAGCTCTGTTACTGCTTTGATGTTGACACACTCATGGAACAACTTTGTGAGTCTCACACTTATGATAAGAGTGAGTGGGGCTGTTCATAGATTCAGGAAAAAAACACGCTAAGGCGTTCTTCCATAAAGGAAAAAGCTTCGAGTTTATAGTTTGCCATGGGAAATTGCGCATATAATATGGTTAAATATGAAATAGGATCTTGTGGGGTTTTTTTCTTTTTAGTAAAATAAACTAATCTGTTGATCTTTGTTGTGTACTCTTGCGCAGATCAAAATTCAGTCACAAGACATGGGGTTTTTCTTTTTTTGCATAAAGTATAAACCTACCCCGTCAACCATTTGTACTACGGTTTCAACCCCCCCCCTTTTTTTTTTCTTTTTTTTTTTTTTTTTTTTTTTTTCCCCCCCTTTTTTTTAATTTTTTTTTTTTTCCCCCCAAAAGCGTTCCACTTATCCCCCTTTTGGGGTTTCTAATGTTTTTTGGGGGTTTTTTTCCCCTTTCCTAAAAGGGGGATCAAAAGTTTTTTCCACAATTCCTTTTTACTTCTTCAACTTTTAATGCTAATTTTCTTTTGCCCCCCACGTTTTTTATGTCACCCTTTTTTAACGAAAATATTTTTTCCCGCGGGCCCCAAGTTTCATATTTATTTTTTTCCCCCCCAAACAAAGTTTAACAACTTTTTTTTTACCCTTTCCCGGAACCTGGAATTTCCTTTTTTTTCCCCCCTATGATTAAATTTTTAAAAGAAGATAAAAAAATAATAAACCTAAATCTGTTTT
>JACEEZ010000795.1:155000-156380 GCA_016584305.1 Chionoecetes opilio | reverse complement strand
GCTTATTATGGTTGTAATCGTTAAAATATTGCTCCCAGGTTGTTATAGGTCATATATGAACACTATAGGAGCTAGCACATGCATTATAACACCTATATGTTCTTATAGTAACTTAAATCTTGTCAAAAACTTAGTAAATTCCTGAAAAACACGCAAAATATCCTCCTTATAGGTTGTAATACGTTATAAATATTGCTGCAAGGTTGTTATAGGTCATATAGGAACACTATAGGAGCTAACACATGCATTATAACACCTATATGTTCTTATAGTAACTTAAATCTTGTCAAAAACTTAGTTAATGTTTGGGGACTATTTTATTTTTCATTTTAGTTTTCTCTCCTTCCTTCTCTCTCTCTCTACCTTCCTTCCTTCCTTCCTTCCTTCATTCATTCATTCCTTCATTCCTTCCTTCCTTCTATTTATATTCCAAAATAAGCAACAATAATCAAAATAGTCTTGCCAAAAACCTAAGAATTCCTGAAAACCCCCAAAATTTCCTCATTATAGGTTGTAATACACTATAAATATTGCTGCCAGGTTGTTATAGGTCATATATGAACACTATAGGCACTAACACATGCATTATAACACCTATATGCTCTTATAATAACTTAAATCTTGTCAAAAACTTGGTTAATTCCTGAAAAAAACTCAAAATATACTCATTATAGGCTTATTATAGGTTGTAATACCGTATAAATATTGCTGCAAGGTTGTTACAGGTCATATATGAACACTATAGGCACTAACACATGTATTATAACGCCTATATGTTCTTATAATAACTTAAATCTTGTCAAAAACTTGGTAAATTCCTGAAAAAAACACAAAATATCCTCACTATAGGCTTATTATAGGTTGAAATACGCTATAAATATTGCTGCAAGGTTGTTATAGGTCATATATGAACACTATAGGCACTAAAACATGCATTACAACACCTATATGTTCCTATAATAACCTATAAACAACATAAAACCCGTGGTCTTCTAACCTGTCCAAAAACACGTCCCGCACACCAAAACCTTCATAACTCCACAACTGCTTCTCTAATTACTCTTAAACAACACAGGGTCAAGTACCACACCTTGGCGCACCTATAACCATTAATATGACCGATCACAACCCTTTAAATCACCGGGAAACAGGTCAATATGCCAAACAGGTCACCACATGTCCAGGAACCGTTCGCGAAATCGTCTGCACATGTAAAACAACCTCTTGACCAATATATCATGTCCTTATTTGACCTTATTTTTGGCCTATCCATGCTATATTGACCTTATTTAACACATAAAATATACTCAAAAACCCCCTTAAATTCGTTTTTGAGTAGTTAATGTTTGTGAAAAGGTGCTATCTATGTGTTATTTAGCT
>JACEEZ010000795.1:145000-150000 GCA_016584305.1 Chionoecetes opilio | reverse complement strand
TTGAAATTCATCTAGTTGTATTCTTCTTTGTTTCATCTAGTTTTTATTCCCCTAGTAGTTTCACCTAGTTGTATTCATCTATTTGGGTTTTCCCATTTTAGTTGTTTCTCTAGTATTATTCATCTAGTTGTTTTCATCTAGTAGTATTAAATCTATTTTGTATTCACCTAGTATTTTCTCTATAGTTTTTCATCTAGAAAGTATTCATTTAGTAGTATTCATCTATTTTGTATTCATTAGTTGTATTCATCTAGTTGTATTCATCTATTTGTATTCATCTAGTAGTATTCACCTATAGTATTCATCTAGTTGTTTTCCCTTATTTGGGATTCATCTATAGTATTCATCTATTTGTTTTTTCCAGGGCCTGACACACTGGGGGGCCCCCTTCTCCCACTACTTAACCCTTCACCCTTTTAAGCCTCGTCCACATTTCCCTCTTTTTGCGTAGATACACGGGCAGGGGTTTGGTTTGAAAAAACGACCCGTGCTTTCGACTGTGCCTCATCGTAAACCCGAGGGCGGTGGATTTTGTTGAAATACGACCCGTGCTTTCAGACTGTGCCCTCATGCGTAAACACGCGGGGGAAGGGGTGTTGAAATACACCCGGGGTTTTCAGACTGTGCCTCATGCGTAGACACCCCGAGGCAGGTGGATTGTTGAAAAAACCCCCGTCCGTTCAGACTGTGCCTCATGGAAACCACACGAGGCAGGGGGGAGGGTGTTTGAAATACACCCTTGCGTTCAGACTGTGCCTCTTTGCGTGACCCCAGCGGGTTGATGTCCCTAAAATTACCCCGTCCCTTTTCAGACTGTCCCTCATGCGTAACCCCGAGGCAGGTGGATGCGTTGAAATACGACCCGCGTTCAGACTTTTCCTCATGCTTTGACACACGAGGCGGGTGGATGCGTTAAAATACCCCCTGCGTTCAGACTGTGCCCCCAACCGCCGGGGCGAGGGGCCACGCTCCGTAAACACATTTGATTAAATTTTTCTTGCAATTTTTGACCGCCTAAATATTTCGGGGCTTTGAGACGTACAGGGCCCCACCTCGTTTACAATTTGGGTTTAACTTTCCCTAAAAAAACTTTTTTGAAAATCGGAAATTCGTAATTAAATGTTTTTTTTCCCATTTAACCCTATTTTTTTTACTTTAGATACTTTCCTACGGACTAATCCACCCCTAGAATGTCAAAAATCACTCCCTATGAAAAATATTTTTGGGCTCTGGGGCCTACCTAAAATTTTAATATAAGACTATTTCATTAAAAATTCTTGTCAATTTCTTGAGAATTGCTACCCTTATCTTTTAGTGTTAGGGGTTTTTTCTGGTTTTTCTTGGGCTTGGGGCCCCCCACACCAGCACGGGCCCATGCTTGGGGGCTTTTACTCCACCACCGCTCCGGGAAAATATGTAAAAAAACAGTTTTTGATTGTGTCCCCGGTGCTGACCCAATGTGCTGAGCCAAGGGTTCTTTTTTGCTGAACTTTTTCCCAATTTTTTAGCTTTTATAAATATTATTACTATTTATGTTTTAAATTTTTTGTTTTTTTATTTTGTTTTTTGAATTTACGTTTTTTTGGGGTTTTAACTTTGAAATTTTCGTGGTAAAAAACCCAAAATTTTTGGGCAAAAAATTTTTTCGGATCTTCGAAAATTCTAAACCGTGTTTTGTAAATCGCGGGATGATGTTTCCATATACCGTAGAATCGGGAAAAATGTGGCCCGCTTTTCCCAGACTAAATAAACCCTTTAAAAGCCAGCACAATGACAGGAAAAAAAGGCGTTGAATAAAAAAAAAGGGGTGAGGGAAAAAAAAATTTATGCCCTTTGGCTTTTGGGATCATTTCTTACTCTTGGGTATAGTAACTGTTTTAAATTTTTATTCTGACAAAGCAGTAAAGTCTCGTGAAGATGATGGTTGTTTAGTCTTCCTAAAAACCATCTCATTCATCTGGTAGTTTTTATAATAAACCATATTTAATAAAACATCACGGGGCGCGGGGGGGCGACTCTTCCCTCAGTTTAAGTCAAGTGCCACTGAGGGGCCACAGCATGTCCATCTTAAACCCGGGCCCCGGGTTGGGTTCCTCGGCACAACGTTGGCGGTGTTGAAAAGGGTCAATTTTCAACACCCCACTAAGCCCCGCGTCATGAGGCACAGTGGGGGGACGGGCCCCCTTTTGTGGTTTTGTGTTTTGGGGGGAAACACCCCCCCCCCGGGGGGGCGGGCCAAACCCCCGGCTAACACCCGATAAACCCCTTCACCCCGCTGGGGGGACAGGGGCTCGGGTTTTAAGAAGACCGCCCGTCTGTCTTCGCTCCGCCCGGGGATCGAACCCGGGACTTCTTTTTGGGGTTTTGAGCCCAGCCCTGCTAACCCCCTCACTACGGAATACCCAACACCACCCCCACCCAAAATACCCCCACACACCACATAAAGGGGGGTGTTTGTGTGTTGTTGTGTTTTGGGGGGGTGGTGTGTGGGGTTGGTGTGGGTCCCCCCTTTTTTCACTAACATAACCCGGAAAATTGGTGAGGGAAATAACCTTTCTGGGCTATCAAAGCCTCCCCCACCACTGAAAATCAGCCACCACAAGTATACCGGGCTGCCCAGACTCATGAGCCCATTTGGGCCTCTCCCCGTTATTGATGTTAGCTTTTTGGGCCCAGAGATATTTTTTTGCCGTATCATGAAAGTTGGGGTTTACGTTAACCCTCCCTGCCCCCCCCCCATTCACCCCTTTTCTCTCCCTCTCTCTCTCTCTCCTCTCTCATCGCCCGTCTCTCCCCTCTCTCTCTTCCCCTCCTTTTCTCTCTCTCTCCCCCTCTTCCCCTCTCTCTCCCCCTCTTTCCCTCTCTCTTCTCTCTCTCTCTCTCTCTCCTCTCTTTTCTTCTCTCTCTCTCTCGGGCCTCTCTCTGTTCCTCTCTCCGTCTCTGCTGTCCTTTGTCTCTCTCTTTTCCCCTCTTTCTCTCTCTCCTCTCTCTCTCTCCCCTTTTCCCCCTCTCCCCTCTCTCTCCTTTTCTTCTCCCCTCTCTCTCTCTGTTTTCTCTTTCCCCCTCTCTCTCTCTCTCTCTCTCTGTTTTAATCTGAAAATTTTGTCTATAAATTTAAACTTCCCTCTCTCTCTCTTTTCCCCTCTCTCCCCCCTCTCTCTCCTCTCTCTTCTCTCTCTCCTCTCCTCTCCTCCCCGTTTTCTCTCCCCTCTCCTCTCTCCCCTCTCTCCCCCCTCCTCTTTTCCCCCTCTCTCTCCCTCTTCTGTCCTATCCCTTTTTTTAAACTGAAAATTTTGTCTATATTAATCTCTCTTCTCCCTCTCACACTCCCTCTCTCCCCAACCTCTCCCTCCCCCCCCCCCCAACACCCCCCCCCCCCCAGGGGTTCGGGGCTTTGGGACCACAGTGATGGGGCTTTTTCTCCCCGGCTGGAGGGCCAGGAGCCCCCAGGAAACCCACGCCACGGGCCTCCCCCGCTCTGGGCCCTGGACCTCCCCCAGATCGCCGCCTCCTTCAGGGACTACAACAAACCCCCCTGGGCCCCCTCATGCTGCCCGGGTGTGGGGGAAATCAAGGGTAAGGTTTGGGGGGTTGGGGGTGGGTGTTGGGGGTGTGGGTGTGTGTGGTGTGTGGTGTTTTGGGTGGAGGTGTGTGAGAGAGAGAGAGGTTGTCCCCCATTGATAAAGTTTCCCTGTGTTTGTGTTGGGGTTTGGGGGTGGGGGTGGGTGGGTTTTGGGTGTGGGGGTGGGGGTGTGTGTGTGTGTTGAGAGAGAGAGAGAGAAAAGGAGAGAGAGGGAAAGGTTTTTCCCCTAAGAACGTTTTTTGTCAGATGAAAGGGTGGGGTGGTCATTCGGGGTCTTTTGGGGTCCCTTTAAAAAGGGGTCGGGGTAAATTTTAAAGGGTGATGGTGTTTGGGGGGTGTGGGGGTGGGTGTGGGGGGGTGGGGGTGTGTGTTTGGTGTGTGTGTGGGTGGTGTGTGGTTTTTCCTAGTTGGCCTTCTCGTGTTTTCCGAGTCAGTAGTTCCCCCATGGTCTGTTTCTTCCCCTCTTGGTTTTCAGCTTTAAAAATTTTTTTATGGGAAATCCCTCTTTTCTTATTTTCTCGAAATGTGTGTTTTGTGTGTGGGGTTGTGGTTTTGTTGTGGTTGTTTTGTGTGTCTGTCTATTTCCTGCAGCTAAATGAAATGTTGTGCTTTTTGAAGATAAGGGGGAAGAAAAAAAAAGATAAAAATAAATGGTGAAAAAAAAAAATCGTAAATTTTTCTCTTTTGTGTAGGTTTTCACGGCCTCTTGTAGCTTTTCCCTTAAGGGTTTTTATTTTCTTATGTTCTTTTTTGTGGGTGGGTGTTCCTTTTTTGGGTTTTTTTAAAAAAAAAAAAGGGTTTTTTTTTTTGGTTGGGGTGTGAGTGTGTGGGTGGGGGTGTGTGTGTGTGGGTGGGGATGTGGGTGTGGGGGGGTGGGTGTGTGTGAGCGGTGTGTGTGTGGTGTGGGGTGTGTGTTTGGGGTTTTTTTTTTTTTGGGTTTTTTTGTGTGTGTGTGTGTTGTTTGTGTGGTAAGGAAACAGGATATAAAAAATAATAAAAATAATAAAAAATTCCCTTTTATTCATCAGTTGTATCCTAGTCTATCACTGGTATTCGGATTCCAGGGCCTGACCTTATGCCCTCTCCCAGCTACTTTAATCATTCATCCTTAAGCCTCGTCCACACTGCCTCATGCGTAGATACACGAGGCAGTGGATTGTTGAAATACGACCCGTGCGTTCAGACTGTGCCTCATGCGTAGACACACGGGGGCAGGTGGATGTGTTGAAATACGACCCGTGCGTTCAGACTGTGCCTCATGCGTAGACACACGAGGCAGGTGGATGTGTTTTGAAATACGACCCGTGCGTTCAGACTGTGCCTCATGCGTAGACACACGAGGCAGGTGGATGTGTTGAAATACGACCCGTGCGTTCAGACTGTGCCTCATGCGTAGACACACGAGGCAGGTGGATGT
>JACEEZ010000795.1:115000-140000 GCA_016584305.1 Chionoecetes opilio | reverse complement strand
GTAACCTAGGGGTCATGGACAAAACATTACCTTGTGGGGGAATAAAAGTAGAAAAATATTTATGGTGGACCACCCTAACACACACACACACACACACACACACACACACACACACACACACACACACACACACACACACACACACACACACACACACACACACACACGCACGCACACACACACACATTTAATCCTACCACCTTAACCATACAACCACCACCACCACCACCACTAACAACCCTATTACCCCCATTACAGCAACCACCACAACCACCACCACCACTAACAACCCTATTACCCCCATTACAGCAACCACCACAACCACCACCACCACTAACAACCCTATTACCTCCATTACAGCAACCACCACACCCACCACCGCCACACCCACCAAAAATATGAACGCCAGCGGAACGTTCAACATCTTCGGTTCGCCCAAGTCTACCTCGAGGGGCATTGACGGCGGCGAGGCGCTCGAACTGCTCCAAAACTCCGACTGTTCCAACTCGTCGTGGGCCGAAATGGGCAGTTTTATCGTGGGGACTTATCAGATGTTTCCTGTGACGAGAGATACCCAGCAAATGTTCATATTGAAGTATTTGAGACCCATTGGCGAGTATCAGGAGGTGAGTGTGTGTGGGTGTGTGTGTGTGGGTGTGGGTGTGTGGGTGTGTGTGTAGTAGATGTTTATATTGAAGTATTTGAGACCCATTGGCGAGTATCAGGAGGTGAGTGGGTGTGTGTGTGTGTGTGTGGGTGGGTGTGTGTGTGGTGTGGTTGTGTGTGTGGGTGTGTGGGGTGGTGTGTGTGTGTGTGTGTGTGTGGGTGGGTGGGTGGGTGGGTGGGTGTGTGAAAAAGAGAGTAAAAATACCTCTAACATCACTTTTCCCCCTCCTCCTCCTCCTCCTCCTCCCTCCTCCTCCTCCCTCCTCCTTCTCCTTTTCCCCTTTCTCTTATTCCTCCTCCTCCTCCTCCTCCTCCTCCTCCTCCTCCTTCTCCTCTTCCCTTTCTCTTATTCCTCCTCCTCCTCCTCCTCCCTCCTCCTCCTCCTCCTCCTCCTCCTCCTCCTCCTCCTCCTCCTCCTCCTCCTCTTCCCTTCCTCTTATTCCTCCTCCTCCTCCTCCTCCTCCTCCTCCTCCTCCTCCTCCTCCTCCTCCTCCTCCTCCTCCTCCCTTCTTCCTCCTCCTCTTCTTTCCTGGGCAGTCTCTGAGCCACGTATTATATGTGTGTGTATGTGTGAGTACAGTAATCCCTAAATAAACCTAACCTGTGATGATGTGTTCAATTTGTGTGTGTGAGACAGAGAGAGATTAAAAGTACCTCTAACATCACCCCTTCCTCCCCCCCCTCCTCCCCTGGCAGTCGCTGAGTCACGTGTACGAGCACCACGCCCTGGAGCTCATCGTTCACTACATGCAGGTGCGCAGGGTGGGCAACGCCAGGCTGTCCTTCGAGGGGCTCAGGTTCCTCGGCTCACTGCTCTTCCATAAAAAGTTCTGCCTGGAATTTGTCAACATGGGAGGAATACAGGAATTGTTGAAGGTAGGTGTGTGGGGGTGTGTGTGGGTGTGTGTGTGGGTGTGTAGGTGTGGGTGTGTAGGTGTGGGTGTGGGTGTTTGTGTGTAGGTGTGTGGATGTGTAACTGTGTGTGGGGGGTAGGAAAGGTATGTGTGGGTGTGTGTGTGGGTGTTTGTGTGTAGGTGTGGGTGTGATGGTGGGTGTGTGGGGGTGTGTAGGTGTGTGTGGGGGTGTGGGTGTTTGTGTGGGTGTGATTTGTGGGTGTAGGTGTGTAGATGTGTGGGGGTAGGAAAGGTATGTGTGGGTGTGGGTGTGTGTGTGTGTGTGTGTTCATCTAGTTGTATTTTACAGGGCCTGAGCAACGCTCGTGTGGCCCCGTCTCCATATCAACATTTTTATCATTCCTGCTTAGTGCTTTGTGTTGGGGGAAGCCACCACCCCGGAGAGCAGGTCACAAACCCCCGGCTAACACCCGGTACCCATTCACTGCTGGGTGGACAGGGGCTCGGGTTTTAAGGAAACAACCCATCTGTTTCCACTCCGCCCGGGGATCGAACCCGGGACTTCTCGGTTGTGAACCGAGCGTGCTAACCACTACACCACGGAGTACCCTGTGTGTGTGTGTGTTTTGTGGGTGGGTGGTTTGTGTAGCTGGGTGTGTGATGTTTTGGGGTGTGTTGGTGGTGTTTGTGTGTAGGTGTGGGGGTGTGTGTAACTGTGTGTAGGTGTGATGGTGTGTGTTTGTGGGGGGGGGGATTTGTGGGTGTGTGTGGGGGGTAGGAAAGGTATGTGTGGGTGTGGGTGTATGTAGGTGTGTGTGTGTGTGTAGGTGTGTGAGTGTGTGTAACTGTGTGTGGGTGGGTGTGTGTAGGTGTGGGAGTGTGTGTGTAGGTGTGGGAGTGTGTGTGTAGGTGGGTATGGGTGTATGTAGGTGTGTGTGTGTGGGTGGGTGTGTTTGTGTGTAGGTGTGTGTGTGTGTGGGTGGGTGGGTGTAACTGTGTGTGGGTGTGTGTGTGGGGGGGTTGGTATTATTCCAGATGAACACCGAACTTCCTTTGGTGGACGAAACTATTTTTTTCTGGTGAGTTTGGATGTGTTGTGAATGCATCTGCTGACCCTTTCTGTCGCAAATAATTTTTCCTTCTTGTTTTTAGGTAAAGGTTAGGTTAGGTTAGGTCTAGATTAGGTTTGATATAGGTTAGCTACCGTAGATAACAGTAAAGTCGCCACCTGCACTAATGTCGCCAGGGCCAACTATTACGAATGATAGCCTCACTACTGCTGTGTCTGTGCCCCTGAAGATGATACACAGTAGTTTATATCATGACTGTATAATCTACACTGTTTCAGCGTTGTTTTATGCTTTGTAGCTGCAAGTATACACGCTCTACAATTTCACTACGCGTTTTTTCCGGGCGACGACGACGGCGGTACGACACTCAGTAAATAAACACTAGATGGCGACTCTACTGTTGGTAGCCACTTTGTAGATATTTTTGTCATTTGTTCATTTATAGCCCTACTATGACACAGATGAAGACACAAAATGACACAGACTCTCCAGATAGCCCCTTCTAACTGTCCTGAAATCATGGATGTACCAATGAAAACTATTAACGCCAACCACACGGCTGTAAACAGAAAAAAAAGTTGTCCTGGCGACTTTACTGTTATCTACGGTAAATATAGGTTAGGTTAGGTTTAGTTTAGGTTTTTTTGTCATTTATGTTGGGGAAAAAAGAAAAAAAAAAGTCATTTGCGACAGAAACGGTTAGCAGATGCATTCAAAACGCATCAAAACTCACCAGAAAAAAGTCGTTTCGTCCACCAAAGGAAGTTCGGTGTTCATCTGGAAATTGACCGTAGAATCTTTTACGATGACCTAATATTATTTTTGAATTACGTAATTATCTAACTAACTTTTATACTGATAGAGAGAGAGAGAGAATTAAACCACACACAAACACACAAAAACCATACATACACACAAAAACCACACCACACACAAAAAAAAAAAAAAAACCACACACACACACAAAAAAAAAAAACACACACACCCCACACACAAAACAAAAAAAACCACACACACACACAGACACACACAACAAAAACCACACACAGACACACAACAAAAAAAAAAACCCACACACACACCACACAAAAAAAAAAAAAACACACACACACAGACACACACACAAAACACACACCACACACACACACAAAACCACACACACAGACTACACCAAAAAAAAAAAACACACACACACAGACACACAAAAAAAACACACACACACACCCACAGACACAAAAAACCACACACACCACACACACACACACACACACACACCACACACACACACACACACACACACACACACACACACACACACAAAAAAAAAACACACACACAGACACACACACAAAACACACACACACACACACCCACACAAAATAAATACACACCATCTTTTACTAAATTTTTCTCATGAGACATAGGAGCAAGGTCTTAACACACACACACCTTAACCCCCCCCCCCCCCCCCCCCCCCCTAGGTCCCGCCTCCCACCCCTCCCTTCCCAGCGGACGGCGTGGCCCTCTGTCTCTGGTACCTGGCCTACTGCGAGGAGGCCGTCGAGCGCATCTGTCTCCTGCCCGAAAGAACAGTGCGCGAACTGACCTGCTATGCGCTATGGCTCCTCGAATGCTCCCACCACTCGTCACGCACACACGCCGTCATGTTCTTCGGAATGGTGTTCAGATTCCGTACGTTGCTCGACCATTTTGACAAGCAAGACGGCCTGCGGAAGTTACTGAACCTGTTATCCACGCTGCCGTTGTTTCAAGACGCCTGGGAACCGGATAGTCTGGATAATTTGCACTCCTCGGAAACCATGGCGTGGCAGACTGTGAAGCAGGTCTGTCTGAGCCTCAAGCAGTATTTTGAGGCCCACCTGGCGCTTAAAGTACAGCACCTCCAGCGTATTGCCTCCGCACACCCACAGCCCTCCACACCGCCCTATAAGGTGAGGCGCGACCTGCCGTTATATTTGTTATTTTTTATTTTATAGGTATAGTTTTTTTTTTTTTTTTTGTTTTTCCAGTGGGGAGACTTTTTTTTTTTTTTTTTTTTTTTTTTTTTTTTTTTTTTTTTTTTTTTTTTTTTTTTTTTTTTTTTTTTTTTTTTTTTATTTTTTTTTTATAAAGTAAGCCAGATTTTTTTAAATTTTATTTTATTTATTTTATTCATTTTATTATTTGTTTGTTATTACAGTATAGTTATTTATTATTTTATTACCTATAGTTTTTTTTCGTTTTTTTCAGTGAGACATGATTGATTTTTTTTTTTTTTTCAAAGTGAGACATGATTGATTTTTTTTTTTCTTTTTTTTCTGACATTGATTTTTTTTTTTTTTTTTCTGAGACATGATTGATTTTTTTTTCTTTTTTTTCTGACATTGATTTTTTTTTTCTTTTTTTCTGAGACATGATTGATTTTTTTTTTTTTTCTGAGACATGATTGATTTTTTTTTTTTTTTTTTTCTGAGACGATTGATTTTTTTTTTTTTTTTTTTTTCTGAGAAAGATTGATTTTTTTTTTTTTTTTTTCTGAGACATGATTGATTTTTTTCTTTTTTTTTTCTGAGACATGATTGATTTTTTTCTTTTTTTTTCTGAGACGATTGATTTTTTTCTTTTTTTTTCTGAGACATGATTGATTTTTTTCTTTTTTTTTTCTGAGACATGATTGATTTTTTTTCTTTTTTTTTCTGAGACATGATTGATTTTTTTTTTTTTTTTTTCTGAGACATGATTGATTCTTTTTTTTTTTTTTCTGAGACATGATTGATTTTTTTTTTTTTTTTTTTTTTTTTCTGACATGATTGATTTTTTTTTCTTTTTTTCTGAGACATGATTGATTTTTTTTTTTTTTTTCTTTTTTTTTCTGAGACATGATTGATTTTTTTTCTTTTTTTTTTCTGAGACATGATTGATTTTTTTTTCTTTTTTTTTCTGACATGAAATTTATTTTTTTCTTTTTTTTCTGAGACAAGATTGATTTTTTTTTTTTTTTTCTGACATGATTGATTTTTTTTTTTTTTTCTGAGACATGATTGAATTTTTCTTTTTTTTTTGAGACATGATTGATTTTTTTTTTTTTTTTCTGAGACATGATTGATTTTTTTTTTCTTTTTTTCTGAGACATGATTGATTCTTTTTTTTCTTTTTTTCTGAGACATGATTGATTTTTTTCTTTATTTTTCTGAGACATGATTGATTTTTTTTTCTTTTTTCTGAGACATGATTGATTTTTTCTTTTTTTTTCTGAGACATGATTGATTTTTTTTTTTTTTCTGAGACGATTGATTTTTTTTTCCTTTTTTTTCTGAGACATGATTGATTTTTTTTTTTTTTTTTCTGAGACATGATTGATTTTTTTTTTTTTTTTCTGAGACATGATTGATTTTTTTTTCTTTTTTTCTGAGACATGATTGATTTTTTTTTTTTTTTTTCTGAGACATGATTGATTTTTTTTTTTTTTTTTTCTGAGACATGATTGATTTTTTTTTTTTTTTTTCTGAGACATGATTGATTTTTTTTTCTTTTTTTCTGAGACATGATTGATTCTTTTTTTTTTTTTTTTCTGAGACATGATTGATTCTTTTTTTTTCTTTTTCTGAGACATGATTGATTTTTTTTTCTTTTTTTCTGAGACATGATTGATTTTTTTCTTTTTTTTTCTGAGACATGATTGATTTTTTTTCTTTTTTTTTCTGAGACATGATTGATTCTTTTTTTTCTTTTTTCTGAGACATGATTGATTTTTTTTTTTTTTTTCTGAGACATGATTGATTTTTTTTTTTTTTTTTTCTGAGACATGATTGATTTTTTTCTTTTTTTTTCTGAGACATGATTGATTTTTTTTTTTTTTTTCTGAGACGATTGATTTTTTTTTTTTTTTTTCTAAGACATGATTGATTTTTTTCTTTTTATTTCTGACATGATTGATTTTTTTCTTTTTTTTTTCTGACATGATTGATTTTTTTTTTTTTTTTTTCTGAGACATGATTGATTTTTTTTTCTTTTTTCTGAGACATGATGATTTTTTTTTTTTTTTTTCTGACATGATTGATTTTTTTCTTTTTTTTCTGAGACATGATTGATTTTTTTTTTCTTTTTTCTGAGACATGATTGATTTTTTTTTTTTTTTTTTTTCTGAACATGATTGATTTTTTTTTCTTTTTTCTGAGACATGATTGGATTTTTTTTTTTTTTTTCTGAGACATGATTGATTTTTTTTTTTTTTTTTCTGAGACATGATTGATTTTTTTTTTTTTTTTTCTTCAAACTGAGTGAGACTTTTTTTTATGTGATGGGGGGGGGGGTACGGTTATATTTATTTATTGAACAGCGAGCTTTGCTCTCTGTCGCTTACCATAAGAACCCGTGGACCAAGTTTTAAGCCAAAAAGTTAATAAACTACTCCTAAATATTGTCGGATTGGAACTGAAGTTTGACATGCAAGTATTGCTGTCAAAATCAACGGGGGTCTGTGAGACAAACTTTTTTTTGCGTAGAACCAGCCCTTAATGAGTAATTAGCGTAATGAGTTAATTGGCTGGAACGTGGCTCGCTGTCACGTTCCAGCCACAAGAACTGAGGCCAAAAGCAAAAGGCCCGAGGCTGCACCGCCTAGACTTGATATATATTTTTTTAACTGAGTGAACCATGATATAGTTTTTTTTTTTTTTTGCCCGCATTATTTTTTCTTTCTCGTCCACTAATCCACCCTTCCTCCACCCCTCCACCAGGCCTTCAACGTCACAGAGGAGGTGGTGGAGGCCCATGTGGAGCACCTTCTGGCCCACCTGCCTGCCCGGCCACACTGGCGACCCCTGGACAACTTCCTGGCCCTGCGTGGCCTTCCCCTACTCCTCCAGCTAGTGGCCATGGTGGTCACTGACTCGGCCACCCCTAAGTGAGTCACCAGACATTTAAAAAAAAAAATCTGACCTTATTGTTATCCATTGTTAAAGTAATCGTCCAGACCCATTTTTTTTTGCCTAATTATGTTGACTAGCCTATAGTTATTTATTATTATTTTATTACCTATAGTTTTTTTTTAGTTTTTTTCTGTGAGACATGATTGATTTTTTAGTTTTTTTT
Organism: Chionoecetes opilio; assembly: GCA_016584305.1. Classification (NCBI taxonomy): domain Eukaryota; kingdom Metazoa; phylum Arthropoda; class Malacostraca; order Decapoda; family Majidae; genus Chionoecetes; species Chionoecetes opilio. Next base: position 132,316 of record JACEEZ010000795.1, on the reverse strand, counting down.
TTCAGTGAGACAAGATTGAATTTTTTTTTCTTCAAACTGAGTGACTTTTTTTTTTTTTTTTTTTTTATTGTGATGGGAGGTACGGTTATATATATATATATATATATATTTTTTTTTTTTTAACTGAGTGAACCACCATTCAAAACACCTAATCCACCCAAAAAAATTGATTTCCAGGCCTTATTTCCGTAAAATCCCGACTCGTAAAAAGTGCGCGAAATTTTTTTCTTCCCGCCAACGGTTACGCATGTTATTGATGACGTCAGAAGAGTAAGTCCCTCTCTCTCTCTCTCTCTCTCCTTCCTTTCCTTTCCCTCGCTCTCTCTCTCTCTCTCGGGGCTCTCTCTCTCTCTCTCTCTCTCTCTCTCTCTCTCTCGCTCTTCTCTCTCTTCCTTTCTTCTTTTTCATCTATTTCTCTCTCTTCATCCTCCACGAGAGAGAGAAAAAAATTTAGAAGAGAGAGAATGGAAAGGAAGGAGAGAGAGAGAGAAGAGAGAGAGAGAGAGAGAGAGAGAAGGAGAGAGAAAGAAGGAAAGGAAGGAGAGAGAGAGAGAGAGAGAGAAGGGAAAAGAAGGAGAAGAGAGAGAGAGAGAGAGAGAGAGAGAGAAGAAGGGAAAGGAAGGAGAGAGAGAGAGAGAGAGAGAGAGAGAGAGAGAGAGAGAGAGAGAAGGGAAAGGAAGAGAGAGAGAGAGAGAGAGAGAGAGAGAGAGAGAGAGCACAGCTGTCTTGCACCCACAAAGGAGGCATGCATGTGGCATATCGCAAAAAAAATCTATCAGAAACACCCAAAAATCTTCAAGTACTATATTTATCTCGGTGTTTACGTGCCTCTCTGATCAGCGCGCTTCCTTTTGTGACGTCACCGAGCCTTCCTTTTGTGACGTCACCGAGCCTTCCTTTTGTGACGTCACCGAGCCTTCCTTTTGTGACGTCACCGAGCCTTCCTTTTGTGACGTCACCGAGTCATGGCGCATCGTCTGCTGGTCGTGAGCGGCGTTTTGGAAGCTCGGGGAATTTGCAGATTTTGATTGCGGATTATTTCAAAACGGGTGACGATGGAAAAAGTGACGACGTATTGTTGATATACTCGTTAATGGCTGTGATTTTATTGCATTAAATCAAGAATGATGAAATGGTCTGCACGATGACTGTAATAAATAACATCATCAATCGGGAAAATTACCCACTTGATGATGTTATTTATTTAGTTAACGCTAATTTATGCATGGTTCTAATTTATTTATCAGATAACTAAATATATCAATGGAAAGCTAATGAAATTCCGCTTCTATTGATATGCTTCATGTAAAAAGTTTTCTCGCAAAATATTAAATGGCGAAGAGTTGAAGTGAATATTAAGTTCATGCATGTTTCTTCAGTCTCGTAATGGCATTTCTTTAGTGTGTTTTACGGTTTTTTATTTGATAATATTATAGAACAAACATTTACGAAGATTACAGTACAGTGAAGCCTCTCATATTGGGACTAATTGGGCCAAGGAGTGGTCCGAGTAATGCAAGGATCCGAATAATGGGGGGATATGTAAAAAAAAAAAATAATAATAATAATAATTCTAGGTGTATATACGTATACATATATAGCTAGGAAATTTCGACCCCTAAAAAAAAAAAAAAAAAAAAAAAAAAAAAAAAAAAAAATCTATATATATAGCTAGGATATTTCGACCCCTAAAAAAAAAAAAAAAAATCTATATAGTTAGGAAATTTCGACCCCTAAAAAAAAAAAAAAAAAAAATCTATAGCTAGGAAATTTCGACCACTAAAAAAAAAAAAAAAAAAATTATATAGCTAGGTAATTTCGACCACTAAAAAAAAGAAAAAAAATCTATATCGCTAGGAAATTTCGACCACTAAAAAAAAAAAAAAAAAAAAATTATATAGCTAGGAAATTTCGACCACTAAAAAAAAAAAAAAAAAAATTATATAGCTAGAAATTTCGACCACTAAAAAAAAAAAAAAAAAATCTATATCGCTAGGAAATTTCGACCACTAAAAAAAAAAAAAAAAAAATCTATATAGCTAGGAAATTTCGACCACTAAAAAAAAAAAAAAAAAAAATTATATAGCTAGGAAATTTCGACCACTAAAAAAAAGAAACAAAATCTATATAGCTAGGAAATTTCGACCACTAAAAAAAAAAAAAAAAAATATAGCTAGGAAATTTCGACCACTAAAAAAAAAAAAAATCTATATCGCTAGGAAATTTCGACCACTAAAAAAAAAAAAAAAAAAAAATCAATATAGCTAGGAATTTTCGACCAAAAAAAAAAAAAACTATAGCTAGGAAATTCCGACCACTAAAAAAAAATAAAAAAAATAAAAAAAATATAGCTAGGAAATTTCGACCACTAAAAAAAAAAAAAAAAAACTATAGCTAGAAATTCGACCACTAAAAAAATTTAAAAAAATGATATAGCTAGGAAATTTCGACCACTAAAAAAAAAAAAAAAAAAATGATATAGCTAGGAAATTTCGACCACTAAAAAAAAAAAAAAAAACTGTATAGCTAGGAAATTTCGACCACTAAAAAAAAAAAAAAAAAATGATATAGCTAGGAAATTTCGACCACTAAAAAAAAAAAAAAAACTATAGCTAGGAAATTTCGACCACTAAAAAAAAAAAAAAATCTATATCGCTAGGAAATTTCGACCACTAAAAAAAAAAAAAAAAAAAAATCAATATAGCTAGGAATTTCGACCAAAAAAAAAAAAAAACTATAGCTAGGAAATTCCGACCACTAAAAAAAAAATAAAAAATAAAAAAAATATAGCTAGGAAATTTCGACCACTAAAAAAAAAAAAAAAAACTGTATAGCTAGGAAATTTCGACCACTAAAAAAAATTTAAAAAAATGATATAGCTAGGAAATTTCGACCACTAAAAAAAAAAAAAAAAAGATATAGCTAGGAAATTTCGACCACTAAAAAAAAAAAAAAAACTGTATAGCTAGGAAATTTCGACCACTAAAAAAAAAAAAAAAAAAATGATATAGCTAGGAAATTTCGACCACTAAAAAAAAAAAAAAAACTATAGCTAGGAAATTTCGACCACTAAAAAAAAAAAAAAAAAATGATATAGCTAGGAAATTTCGACCACTAAAAAAAAAAAAAAAATGATATAGCTAGGAAATTTCGACCACTAAAAAAAAAAAAAAACTGTATAGCTAGGAAATTTCGACCACTAAAAAAAAAAAAAAATGGTATAGCTAGGAAATTTCGACCACTAAAAAAAAAAAAAAAAAACTAGCTAGGAAATTTCGACCACTAAAAAAAAAAAAAAAAAAATGATATAGCTAGGAAATTTTCGACCACTAAAAAAAAAAAAAAACTGTATAGCTAGGAAATTTCGACCACTAAAAAAAAAAAAAAAAAAATTAGCTAGGAAATTTCGACCACTAAAAAAAATAAAAAAAAATATAGCTAGGAAATTTCGACAACATAAAAAAAAAAAAAAAAAAATTATATAGCTAGGAAATTTCGACCACTAAAAAAAAAAGAAAAAAAATCTTATATATATAGCTAGGAAATTTCGACCACTAAAAAAAAAAAAAAAAAAAATATATAGCTAGGAAATTTCGACCACTTAAAAAAAAAAAAAATTATATAGCTAGGAAATTTCGACCACTAAAAAAAAATTAAAAAAAAAAATTATATAGCTAGGAAATTTCGACCACTAAAAAAAAAAAAAAAAAAAAAAAATCTATAGCTAGAATTTCGACCACTAAAAAAAAAAAAAAAAGATCTATATAGCTAGGAAATTTCGACCACTAAAAAAAAAAAAAAAAATAATAGCTAGGAAATTTCGACCACTAAAAAAAAAAAAAAATCTATATCGCTAGGAAATTTCGACCACTAAAAAAAAAAAAAAAAAAAATCAATATAGCTAGGAAATTTCGACCAAAAAAAAAAAAACTATATTTAGTTAGGAAATTTCGACCACTAAAAAAAAAAAAAAAAAAAAAAAAATATAGCTAGGAAATTTCGACCACTTAAAAAAAAAAAAAAACTGTATAGCTAGGAAATTTCGACCACTAGAAAAAATTTAAAAAAATGATATAGCTAGGAAATTTCGACCACTAAAAAAAAAAAAAAAAAATGATATAGCTAGGAAATTTCGACCACTAAAAAAAAAAAAAAAAAACTGTATAGCTAGGAAATTTCGACCACTAAAAAAAAAAAAAAAAAATGATATAGCTAGGAAATTTCGACCACTAAAAAAAAAAAAAAAAAATTATATAGCTAGGAAATTTCGACCACTAAAAAAAAAAAAAAAAAAAAAATCTATATAGCTAGGAAATTTCGACCACTAAAAAAAAAAAAAAAAAAAATTATATAGCTAGGAAATTTCGACCACTAAAAAAAAAAGAAAAATCTATATCGCTAGGAAATTTCGACCACTAAAAAAAAAAAAAAAAAATCTATATAGCTAGGAAATTTCGACCACTAAAAAAAAAAAAAAAATTATATAGCTAGGAAATTTCGACCACTAAAAAAAAAGAAAAAAAATCTATATAGCTAGGAAATTTCGACCACTAAAAAAAAAAAAAAAAAAAAAATATAGCTAGGAAATTTCGACCACTAAAAAAAAAAAAAATCTATATCGCTAGGAAATTTCGACCACTAAAAAAAAAAAAAAAAAAATCAATATAGCTAGGAAATTTCGACCAAAAAAAAAAAAAAAACTATAGCTAGGAAATTTCGACCACTAAAAAAAAATAAAAAATAAAAAAATATAGCTAGGAAATTTCGACCACTAAAAAAAAAAAAAAACTGTATAGCTAGGAAATTTCGACCACTAAAAAAAATATAAAAAAATGATATAGCTAGGAAATTTCGACCACTAAAAAAAAAAAAAAAAACTGTATAGCTAGGAAATTTCGACCACAAAAAAAAAAAAAAAAAAATGATATAGCTAGGAAATTTCGACCACTAAAAAAAAAAAAAAAAACTATAGCTAGGAAATTTCGACCACTAAAAAAAAATAAAAAAAAATGATATAGCTAGGAAATTTCGACCACTAAAAAAAAAAAAAAAATGATATAGCTAGGAAATTTCGACCACTAAAAAAAAAAAAAAAAACTATAGCTAGGAAATTTCGACCACTAAAAAAAAAAAAAAAAAAATGATATAGCTAGGAAATTTCGACCACTAAAAAAAAAAAAAAAAAAAACTATAGCTAGGAAATTTCGACCACTAAAAAAAAAAAAAAAAAAAATGATATAGCTAGGAAATTTCGACCACTAAAAAAAAAAAAAAAAAATTAGCTAGGAAATTTCGACCACTAAAAAAAAAAAAAAAATATATAGCTAGGAAATTTCGACCACTAAAAAAAAAAAAAAAAAAATTATATAGCTAGGAAATTTCGACCACTAAAAAAAAAAAAAAAAAAAATCTATATAGCTAGGAAATTTCGACCACTAAAAAAAAAAAAAAAAAAAAAATGATATAGCTAGGAAATTTCGACCACTAAAAAAAAAAAAAAAATTATATGGCTAGGAAATTTCGACCACTAAAAAAAAAATTTAAAAAAAATTATATAGCTAGGAAATTTCGACCACTAAAAAAAAAAAAAAAAAAAAAATCTATAGCTAGGAAATTTCGACCACTAAAAAAAAAAAAAAATCTATATAGCTAGGAAATTTCGACCACTAAAAAAAAAAAAAATATATATAGCTAGGAAATTTCGACCACTAAAAAAAAAAAAAATCTATATCGCTAGGAAATTTCGACCACTAAAAAAAAAAAAAAAAAAATCAATATAGCTAGGAAATTTCGACCAAAAAAAAAAAAAACTATAGCTAGGAAATTTCGACCACTAAAAACAAAAAAAAAAAAAAAAAATATAGCTAGGAAATTTCGACCACTAAAAAAAAAAAAAAAACTGTATAGCTAGGAAATTTCGACCACTAAAAAAAAAAAAAAAAATGATATAGCTAGGAAATTTCGACCACTAAAAAAAAAAAAAAAAAAATTATATAGCTAGGAAATTTCGACCACTAAAAAAAAAAAAAAAAAACTATAGCTAGGAAATTTCGACCACTAAAAAAAAAAAAAAAAAAATGATATAGCTAGGAAATTTCGACCACTAAAAAAAAAAAAAAAAACTATAGCTAGGAAATTTCGACCACTAAAAAAAATTTAAAAAAATGATATAGCTAGGAAATTTCGACCACTAAAAAAAAAAAAAAAAATATATAGCTAGGAAATTTCGACCACTAAAAAAAAAACAAAAAACTGTATAGCTAGGAAATTTCGACCACTAAAAAAAAAAAAAAAAAATGATATAGCTAGGAAATTTCGACCACTAAAAAAAAAAAAAAAAAAAACTGTATAGCTAGGAAATTTCGACCACTAAAAAAAAAAAAAAAAATGATATAGCTAGGAAATTTCGACCACTAAAAAAAAAAAAAAAAAAATTAGCTAGGAAATTTCGACCACTAAAAAAAAAAAAAAAAAATATAGCTAGGAAATTTCGACCACTAAAAAAAAAAAAAAAAAAATTATATAGCTAGGAAATTTCGACCACTAAAAAAAAAAAAAAAAATCTATATAGCTAGGAAATTTCGACCACTAAAAAAAAAAAAAATAAAAAAAATGATATAGCTAGGAAATTTCGACCACTAAAAAAAAAAAAAAAATTATATAGCTAGGAAATTTCGACCACTAAAAAAAAAAAATTAAAAAAATTATATAGCTAGGAAATTTCGACCACTAAAAAAAAAAAAAAAAAAAAAATCTATAGCTAGGAAATTTCGACCACTAAAAAAAAAAAAAAAAAAAAAAAAAATTAGTATATAATAATTTTTTCCAGTACATTCCCCTTCCCCCAACGCACTATACCCCCGCCCCCTTAACACCCCCTCCCCGCCTCCCCAGGGCCGAGACGGGGGTGCTGGCGCTGGACATCCTTTATGTGTGCAGTGTGTTGCCAGCAGTGCAGGCCGCCCTCTGTGAGAAGACCTCCATTCCCCTGGCAGACGAACCTGTACTGGACGCTGAGGTATGTGTGTGTGTGGGTGTGTGTGTGTGTTTACCTACCGTAGATAACAGTATAGTCGCCACCTGCACTAATGTCGCCAGGCGCCATACATTACGAATGATAGCCTCACTACTGCTGTGTCTGTGCCCCTGAAGATGATACACAGTAGTTTATATCATGACTGTATAATCTACACTGTTTCAGCGTTGTTTTATGCTTTGTAGCTGCAAGTATACACGCTTTACAATTTCACTACTCGGTTTTTTTTCGGGCGACGACGACGGCGGGAGGACACTCAGAACATAAACACTAGCTGGCGATCTTAGTGTAGGTCGCCACTCTGGTGATATTTTTTTCATTTGTTCATTTATAGCCCTACTATGACACAGATGAAGACACAAAATGACACAGACTCTCCAGATAGCCCCTTCTAACTGTCCTGAAATCATGGATGTAGAAATGTAACTATTAACGCCACCACACGGCTGTACACAGAAAAAAAAGTTGTCCTGGCGACTTTACTGTTATCTACGGTAGTTGTGTTTTACAGGTCCTCCCACTACCTTTTCACCCATATCTCTCATGCAACTCACCCACCACCTCACCCACTCACCCACCACCTTCTCACCCGCCTTGTCACCCGTCAGGAGGCACCCGGTTACGCCATCCTAGTGGTGTGTATCCTGGAGAACGTGCAATCCGCCTCCTCCTCCTCACCCGCCATCCAGAAGGCTGCCCTCCGCACCCTCATCAACTGTCTGTGTGCACCCATACCCAGGGTGAGTACACGGGGGGGGGGGCTGGGTTTTTTTTTTTGGGGAGGGGGTATATTTTTATTTATTTATTAATATTTTTATTTTTTTATTTTTTTGGAGGGTATATATTTCTGATCTTTTTTCTTTTTCTATGGTATATATATATTTTTTTTTTTGTGGGGTATATTTTTTGGTATATTTTTTGGTATTATATATTTTTTTTGGGGGGGGTATATTTTTTGGTATATTTTTGTTCTATATATATTTTTTTTATTTGGGGGAGGGGTATATTATATATTTTTTTGGGGGTATATTTTTTGGTATATATTTTTTGTATATATATATATATAATGTTTTTTTGTGGGGGCATATTTTTTGTATATATATATAATATTTTTTTTTGGGGGGTATATTTTTGGGATATTTTTTTTGTATATATTTTTTTTGGGGGGGGTATATTTATTTTTATATATATATATTTTTTTGGGGGGGGGGTATATTTTTAGGTATATTTTTTTGTATATATATATATATATATTTTTGGGGGGGGTATATTTTTAGGTATATTTTTTTGTATATATATATATATATTTCTTTTGTGGGGCTGCTCTGTATTACTGGCCTGTCTGAGTGACTGCAGCAGTAAATGGGGGAAGCGATGCCAAACAATGGTAGATAGAAGTGGATTGCGATTTACGTGGATGTAGCTACGTATTAACCGCTAGATGGAAGACCGAATGTTGTTGAACGGTGACGGAGAAGTGGAAGCCTTGAGTGGGATGTGAGAAAGTGGAAAATTGAGATCGATAGAGTAGCGAATTATGTGGGGCTGAGTAATCTGTTTCTCGGTGATCCTGGATTTATTTTGTATAGGTAATTATATATATATATATTTTTTGTAGGATATGTAGTGGGGATAAGAGGCGTTTGCTTACATGTCTTTGTAAAGTACTTGATTTTTGTACAATTTGAAGTACTTTTGTTTTTATAAATGTCAAGTACAAATGTTAAAAAATTTGTACTTAGAGTAGTTAGTAGTTAGTATTAGTATAGAGTATTAGTAGTTAGAAGTAGTGATATTAACCCCTTCACGCCCAGATCTTTCCTTGGCTATATAAAATGGTCTGTTGTTGTTAGTAGTAGTAGTAGTAGTAGTAGTAGTAGTAGTAGTAGTAGTAGTTAGAAGTAGTGATATTAACCCCTTCACGCCCAGATCTTTCCTTGGCTATATAAAATGGTCTGTTGTCAGCCATAAAATAACGAAAAGTCACTGAATATACCACAAGAGTTAGTGGACAAGGATACTAAACAGGTCATAGCTATAAAACATTGCTTATCAATCAATCAATCCTTGGGGGCATACGCCGCGGGGAGCGTCGCCTCGCCCACCCTACGACGCCACTCCCGGGGGTCACCACGCGCGAGTTCCCATGCAGGCTCCTTTCCCATACCAAGCAGCTCTCGACAAGAAGCATCAACTTGCCCCAGCCAGGAGCCTTGTGGGCGCCCCCTTGGCCTCCTCCACGCCGGATTGTCTCTTACAGATACAACCCGATGGGAAGGATCGGTTTCAGGGTAGCGTGCCACATGCCCATATAGCCCAAGTTGGCGCTGACGGACTATGCAGGTAATAGGCCTCGATTCAGTCTCACGGTGCAATCGCTGATTTGACACGTAATCATCCCAGCGATACCCCGTGATTCTGCGAAAACACTTATTACCAAAGGCATTGATTCGTCTCTTCAAGTCACTATTTAGTGTCCATGTCTCACAACCATAGAGTAAGACAGGGATCACAAGCGACTTGAAGATCCGGATCTTTGTCCTCCTGCACAGGTACCGACAACGCCAAATACTCCCGCTGAGCGAGTCCATAACTCCGTGGGCTATGCCAATCCGCCGTAAGACTTCTTGACGTGACCCGCCGTCATTATGGACTGCGCTACCAAGGTATGTAAAACTTTCCAAGATCTCAATGTCCTCGCCACATGCATGAACAGACTGTACTGCTTCATCTAGTAAGTCTCCAAACACCTGGACCTTGGTCTTGAGCCAGGAGACCTCAAGTCCCAAAGGCTTTGCCTCCTCGTGCAGCGCCTCGAGAGCCATCACCAGGACCTCCAGCGACTCAGCAAAGATTACTGCATCATCGGCAAAAACAAGATCAGTGATCTTGGTGTTGCCGACGGATGCTCCACAATCACTTTGATCTACAACCTTGTCCAATACCCATCCATACAAACGTTGAAAAGTGATGGGGCAAGGACGCACCCTTGCCTCACTCCTGTATTCACAGGAAAGAAGCTGGATACACCTGCCCCACACTTTACAGCACTCTCAGTCCCAGAATACAGACCAGTCATCAAACCAATAGTCCTTGCAGGAATCCCTCGAAGTCGCAGAAGATCCCAGAGTGACTCACGATGCACTGAGTCAAACGCCTTCTTGAGATCAACATAGGCTGCAAGCATCCCCTGTCCAAACTCACGTCGGCGTTCCACCAGGACACGAAGCGCTAGGATACGGTCCGTTGTTGACTTACCAGGCGTGAACCCAGACTGCTGAGGTCTGATGCTTCACCAGATGACTGCGAATCCGTGTCAGCAATAGATGGGCAAGCACCTTGCCTGGTACGCTGAGCAGTGTAATACCGCGGTAATTGTTGCAGTCCTGACGGTCCCCTTTCCCTTTCCAGATAGGGACGATTGCTTATAGTCACTACAAATTGTCTAATGGTACCCAAATTACAATGGCAATTACGTTCTGGGCCTCAAGGGTTTAAGTTCGTTTTCGTAATTTTATGGCTGACAACAGACCATTTTATATAGCCAAGGAAAGATCTGGGCGTGAAGGGGTTAACTTTATAAAAAAACTGGTTCTCTCTCTCTCTCCCCTCTCTCTCTCTCTCTCTCTCTCTCCTCTCTCTCTCTCTCTCTCTCCTCTCTCTTTTCTCTCTCTCTCTCTCTCTCTCTCTCTTTTCTCTCTCTCTCTCTCTCTCTCTCTCTCTCTCTCGTGCGCTTCGTTTTCTTTCAAGGCTAAAGAAAATGAAGTGTGAATGGAGCATTATCATTTTTATTATTATTATTATTATTATTATTATTATTATTATTATTATTATTATTATTATTATTATAAGATCTGGGCGTGAAGGGGTTAACTTTACCTCTGTGTTAACTATTAATGTTATGTTTCCGCAGGGTTGTGGGGGGGCGGGTCCCTCCACCATCTCTGCAGGGGTCCACGAGGCCCCTGGAGGCAGCAGCAGCGGCAGCAGCAGTCCCTCCAAGCGTCTGCGCAACACTGGGGAGGAGGAGATCAAGAAGGCCTGGGACTGTGTGCGCACCAGTAACGGCATTATGGTGGGTGTACACGCTGATACGCACACACGCGCACACAGGTACACACACACACCAGCACACACACAGGCACACACATACAGGCAAACACACACAGGCACACACACAGGCACACACACTCAGGCACACACTCACAGGCACAGGCACACACACACAGGCACACACACACAGCACCACCACACACCCCCACCACCACCCCCACCCCAAACACCCCACCAACCATCACCCCATCTCACCCCAATACACCCATACCACCACACCACCCAGTACCACCTCAAAAAATCTGATAAAAACCTATACACGCCACCCTAGGGTCCCTGTATAAGAGGGTACCGCCATTCCTAGGCCCTATGTTAAACGCTACTGGACGCCATCTCAGGCAGGCCTCTTCGTTCACCCAAGACCCGGGGAAGTTCTCAAGGCATGACCCCGCAGTATAACATGATATACTACGGGGTCATGCCTTGAGAACTTCCCCGGGTCTTGGGTGAACGAAGAGGCCCTGGCGCTGAGATGGCGCCCATAAATCAAGTTGTCGCTACTCTATTATTCAAGGTACTCTATCCCACCCTAACACCCCCACACCCCCCCACCATCACCCCAACACCCCCACCATCACCCCATCTCACCCCCACCCCTCCTCGCCCCCCAGTACCTGCTCAACATGCTACACAAGCGCACCCCCATCACGGATGCAGACTGCATTCGGGGTCTGGCTTGCCGGGTACTGGTGGGATTGTCTCGGAGCTTTGCGGCGCGGCAGATCATGAGCAAACTGCCTATATTTACGTCTGGCAAGCTGCAGTGTGAGTATGGGTGTGTGTGTGTGTGGGTGTGTGTGTGTGTGTGTGTGTGGTGTGTGTGTGTGTGCTGGTGTGTGGGTAAGTAGGTGTGTGATTAAGTACGGAAAAATGAGAGTGAGTGTTTGAGTGAGATGTACCTTAACACACACACACACACCCACACCCTAACACACACACACCCACACACCCTACCACACACACACCCTAACACACACACACCCTCCCAAACACACACACACACACCCTAACACACACACACACACACCCTAACACACACACCCACCCTCCCACACACACACACACACCCTAACACACACACCCTAACACACACACACACACACACCCTAACACCCCAAACACACAACACACCCTAACACACCCTAACACACACACACACTGCCTCCCACCCCCCCACACACACTGCCCCCCCACACACACTGCCCCCCCCCCACCCCACACACACTAACCCCCCCCACACACACACTACCCCCCCCTCCCCCCCCAAACACACACTAACGCACCCTATCCCCGGCAGTGTTGATGAAGGAGCCAATACTCCAAGACAAGCGGGCAGAACATGTACAGTTTCAGCGCCACGCCCTGGACCTGATCAAGGCTGTGTCGGGGGGATGGGAGCACACTGTGGGGGCTGCAGCAGACGTCTCCATGCAGAGTATACATAGGGTGAGGGGGTAGGCTGTACATTGATTGGGTTAGCCTTTATTTGATGGGTGATTGATATTTTTTTTTTTGGGGGGGGGGGGGGGGGATTTTTTGATTTTTTTTTTATGGGAAGGGGGATTTTTTTTTTGGGGGGGGGGTTGTTGTTTATTATTTTTTTTATATATTTTTTTTTTTTTTAAATAAGGGTAATGATATTTTTCTTAATATTGACTTTTCTTATCATCTCATCCACCTACCACATCATCCACCCAGCCATCCACACACCAGACATGGGCAGGATTATAAACAATGATTAGGATTTGATTTGTTCTATTATTGCTGGCCTAGGATTACAGTGACATGTTATTGTTATTATTTGTACTCAGTTATGTATTATTATTAATGTCATTGTTTTGTTGAGTTATACATTAGTGAACAGTGTTTTGTACTGCACTTGTCACTCCCTTCAAGGCAGGTGTGACTTGTCAACAAACACAAATCAACACCTTCACACACCTCACTCTTACCCGATTTGCTGACAAACCTTCAAGGCCACCACGACTAATGGGTGCCTTGGGCTTCTTTGTATTATGCCTCAATAGTCCTTTGATCTTTGTGTTGTGGACATCTGAGCCGCCGCGTTGCCCTCTCACGGGGCAAGTGACGGGTGGAATGTTTTGTTTTGTGCGGGGATACAGCAAGAGAAAAGTGACCGCTTGCAAGCGACATTTCTCTTGCTCCCCCACAGAAAATGCCTTTATAGTCCTGCCTTGCAAACATGCTTGTGCCGGGAACATATATATATGAAATTGGCTAATTTATTTATGAGAAATATAACTGCTACATGGAAAATACAATGAAATAATCACAATAATCACATTTTAATCATTGATATTATGAAGAAAATATGATTATGATTGATTTAAAAAATCATTGATTTATTAATTAATGCATTAAGCTGTGGCTTCATATTTGTTATTGATTGATGTGGTTACTTTTTTAATGATTATCTCCCGCCTTGACATCACTGTTATCATTGATGAGTCATAATCCTGCCGTTGCACTCACACACTGTAATCCCTGGCGACGTCTGCTTATGAGGTTGAGAATGACGGTTACTTATACAGGAACCTCGTTTATCCACCCACGGGGGAGCGCATGCCGGTTTTTTCTTCCCTTTTCTTTTTTTTTTTCTCCCTTTCACAAGGTAGTTCTATCATTCTCAGTCATCAAGTTTCCTATATTGTTTTTTAATAAATAAAAAAAAAAAAAAAATTCCTTCTTATCCCCGTCGACGATAGGCCATGTTTTAAGGGACCAGGCTTTGATGCCGCTTAAACGAGGTTCTCCGTAATGATAATACACTATGGGCGTACTGGCAAATTTTGGTGTACAGTACCTATTTAAAACGACTGCGGGAAACACGAAGCCGAATATGAACATGTCAGAGTTTAAGTTGGCAAACAAAGAGTAATTGTAGTCCAACAAACTAGTCACTGAGCTAGGTCATGTCGGGTGGTGTTGAGGCGCCGTCGGCGGCAAGCTGCGCCGTAGACTTTCTGTGGCATCTGAGAGACGCCGCGTGAGTCATGGCGAACTGTCCTTATACAACAAGTAACAGTCACATGGAGAATCTTGTGCCCAGTGATTGGGGAGGAGGCGGTCTCCTGCTAACGACCACAAAAAAAGTAGTCTCAAATGGCAATAGATGAGTCATTCGGTTTCTGCTCACTTTCCGCTTCACATGCTGCGATTTCACGAACATCGCGAGGAACGCCATAAGGTTGGCGGAAGGTTTCCCGCACGTGAGACATGAAGATCTTGTGCCCAGTGTTGTGGAGGAGGAGGCCGGTCTCCTGCCACGCACACCACAACAAAAAGGAGTCTTTCAGAATTGCAATAAGGTTTTTCATTTTTCTTTCTGCCTCATCTTTCTCCGCCTTCACAATGGCTGCGATTTCACACCACACATCGGCCCTCTGGAATCTATGTTTATATATAATATGTGTGGGATCCCAGAGCAAAGTGTGTCCGCGCTAACGATGGATTAATTGTACCGACTGCTCCCCCGGCCACTCCATGGTTTTCTCCTGAGTTGCTACTATGTTGTAGTGTGTGTTGCCAACATGCTCTGTCGCCAGTGTGGATGCACCATTATAATTCTATTGTCGGCGTTTAGCATTTAAATTTGCCACATACATCCACCCACATCATCCACCCACATCATCCACCCACTCATCCACCTCTCTAATCCACAGGCGGATGTCGTGGCACAAACCAAGATTCAGTACAACAAGAAACAGTTACTTCAGCTAATACAGAATCACTTAGCAGCCGAGGGGTTCGATAATGTGGTGACTGCCCTACAACAGGCCGCCCACCTCCCCCCCCTCCCCCACCACACACCCATGGGCCCCCCTTCACGCTGCTCCCTCTCCACCACCCCCTCCACCACCCGCACCACCCCCTCCACCGCCGCTGCTGCTGCTGCTGTGGCTGGTGGTGTGGGGGCCAGTGTGTCCTGTTTACGTTCGGTGAGTTTGGTTTGGGGTGTGTGTGTGTGTTTTTTTTGTGTGTGTGTGTGGTTTTTTTTTGTGTGTGTGTGTGTGAGTTTTGGTTTGGGGTGTGTGTGTGTGTATTTATTTTGTGTGTGTGTGTGTGTGTGTTTATTTTGTGTGTGTGTGTGTGTGTGTTTATTTTGTGTGTGTGTGTGTGTGGTTTAATTATCTCTCTCTCTCTATCAGTATAAAAGTTAGTTAGATAATTACGTAATTCAAGAATAATATTAGGTCATCCATCAACAGAGCTGGGCAATAAGTACATGGAATGTATTTAAATACTAAATACATTTTACGAATGTATTTAAATACTAAATACATCAATTGTATTTAAATACATTTGTAAATACATTTTAAATACACACAAATTTTAACATGTCCGAAAAAAATGGATTTCCTTAGATTTTGGGTTTCCCTAGAAATGTCCTTCTCAGGCCTAAATGTCCTTAAAATAAGGAAACTTCCTTGGCCGTGGCAACCCTGGTTCACTGTAACATCAGGGTTGCCTTGGCAGTGGCAACCCTGGGTCACTGTAACACCAGGGTTGCCTTGGCAGTGGCAACCCTGGTTCACTGTAACATCAGGGTTGCCTTGGCAGTGACAACCCTGGGTCACTGTAACACCAGGGTTGCCTTGGCAGTGACAACCCTGGGTCACTGTAACACCAGGGTTGCCTTGGCAGTGACAACCCTGGTTCACTGTAACATCAGGGTTGCCTTGGCAGTGACAACCCTGGGTCACTGTAACACCAGGGTTGCCTTGGCAGTGACAACCCTGGGTCACTGTAACACCAGGTTGCCTTGGCAGTGACAACCCTGGGTCACTGTAACACCAGGGTTGCCTTGGCAGTGACAACCCTGGGTCACTGTAACACCAGGTTGCCTTGGCAGTGACAACCCTGGGTCACTGTAACACCAGGGTTGCCTTGGCAGTGACAACCCTGGGTCACTGTAACACCAGGGTTGCCTTGGCAGTGACAACCCTGGGTCACTGTAACACCAGGGTTGCCTTGGCAGTGACAACCCTGGGTCACTGTAACACCAGGGTTGCCTTGGCCGTGACAACCCTGGGTCACTGTAACACCAGGGTTGCCTTGGCCGTGACAACCCTGGGTCACTGTAACACCAGGGTTGCCTTGGCAGTGACAACCCTGGGTCACTGTAACACCAGGGTTGCCTTGGCAGTGACAACCCTGGGTCACTGTAACACCAGGGTTGCCTTGGCAGTGACAACCCTGGGTCACTGTAACACCAGGGCTGCCTTGGCAGTGACAACCCTGGGTCACTGTAACACCAGGGCTGCCTTGGCCGTGACAACCCTGGGTCACTGTAACACCAGGGTTGCCTTGGCAGTGACAACCCTGGGTCACTGTAACACCAGGGTTGCCTTGGCAGTGACAACCCTGGGTCACTGTAACACCAGGGTTGCCTTGGCAGTGACAACCCTGGGTCACTGTAACACCAGGGCTGCCTTGGCCGTGACAACCCTGGGTCACTGTAACACCAGGGCTGCCAGATAGTGGGGCGGGTTCATGGCCAAATTACTGATATTTACATTTTTATATTATCAGTATTTAAACTCATTAAAGTATTTAAATACAATGTATTTAAATACATGACAACCAATGTATTTATAAATACAGTTATAAATACACAAATTTATGTAAATACTGGCCAGCTGTGATGTCATGGTGATAGATAGTACACACACACACACACACATTGATGCCTAGACAAAACAGCCTATAATTGACCTGTGACCTGTGACCTGTGTTCCAGTACGTGAGGTCAGGCGGCGGGACATCCAGGCACTTGTTTAGCCCCACGGGGGGGGCCAAGGGGGGCGCGGCTGCCTCCCCCACGCCCCCGCCGCCCCCCTGCCCCCCCACCCCCGCCACCACGCCCTCCACCAACACAGGCTCCCCCACCTCCATCCACATCAAGATTAATAGGTAAGGCGGTGTGGGTTTTTTTTTTTTTTTTTTTATTATTATTATTATTTTTTTATTATATATATATATATATATATATATATATATAAACCTTATGCGTATAGTGGCCTATGTATTTTATGGCTAACAACAGACCATTTTATATAGCCAAGGAAAGATCTGGGCGTGAAGGGGTTACTATGTCCCTTGAGGCCTAGAGCGTAATTGCCATTGTAATTTGTGTACCATTAGAC
>JACEEZ010000795.1:95000-107500 GCA_016584305.1 Chionoecetes opilio | reverse complement strand
CGGGCGACGTTCTGTTCGGGGTGCCGCTACTGGATCTTTTGGCCTACATGTACGAAGATAATGTGTCGTCGGCGCGTCCCTGGGAAACGACGTCTTTTAGGACCCTGGATGCGACGGATTATTCCAGTATTGGTATGTATTGTGTAGTAGAGTAGTAGTAGTAGTAGTAGTAGTAGTAGTAGTAGTAGTAGTCGTAGTGGTAGTAGTAGTAGTAGTAAGAGTAGTGTGGTAGTAGTATAGTATAGTAGTAGTAGTAGTAGTGTTATAGTAGTAGTGGTAGTAGTAGTATATAGTAGTAGTAGTAGTAGTAGTATGGTAGTATAAGTATTTGTAGTAGTAAGTAATAAGTGGTTATGTAGTAGTAGTAGTAGTCTAGTAGTGGTAGTAGTAGTAGTTAGTGGTATAGTTAGTAGTAGTGGTAATAGTAGTAGTAGATGGTAGTAGTAGTGTAGTAGTAGTAGTAGTAGTAGTAGTAGTATGTTGTATAGTATAATAGTAGTGGTAGTAGTAGTAGTAGTAGTGGTAGTAGTAGTAGTAGTAGTAGTAGTAGTAGTAGTAGTAGTAGTAGTAGTAGTGAGGCTGTGGTGGTTGTTGATAGTGTTATTGTTCTACTACTACTACTACTACTACTACTACTACTACTACTACTACTACTACTACTACTACTACTACTATTATTACTGCTGCTATTACTGTGGTTGTTGTTGTAGTGGTGGTGGTAGAAGTAGTAATAGTAGTTGTGGTGGTGGAAATTGTTATGACCACTACTATTTTTTGCTACTTGCTACACCTTTTTCACCCTAAACACACCCTAATGCCTATTTTTACACCCTAATTCCCCCCCTCCACCCTAAACACACCCTATTTCTCCCTATTTCACCCTGCAGCCACCATCAACGTCAAACTGATCCTGGCGTCGCTGTCCTATTTTTTACTCTAACACCATTTCTATCACCCTAAACACACCCTATTTATATCTCTTGTCACCCTCCAAACATCCCAATACCTATTTTAACACCCTATTTCACTCTAAAACCCCCTAAAACACACCCCAATACCTATTTTAACACCCTATTTCTCCCTATTTCACCCTAAAACGTTCTAAAACACACCCTAATTCCCCCCCTTCACCCTAAACACACCCTATTTCTACCTATTTCCCCCTGCAGCCACCGTCAACGTCAAGCTGATCCTGGCGTCGCTCTCCGTCAACCACGCGGACACACAGTTGGCGGTGGTGGAGTGCGACAGTGACACGGAGATCCAGGGCGGCGACATTATCGACTCCCAGGTGCGCGTGTACGAGGTGGGCATGGCACGGCAGCACGATGATGACGATGATGTGAGTATTGGGGGGGGGGGGGGAGATTTTTTTTTTATACCTATCCCCCCATTATTCGGATCCTTGCATTACTCGGACCACTCCTTGGCCCAATTAGTCCCAATATGAGAGGGTTTACTGTAATGCAAAAAAAAGGGTGTGTAATATTTTTGGAGGTATAAACTACTACTATAGTTATGGTTAGTGTCCATTGGTGGCCTAGGGTCTCTGTAATAAGATTCAAGGTACTCTAGCCCAGCTACAAAGGAACACCCATTATTTGTGTTGGCCGGGCTGGCAGGGATAGGGACTCGGCTGGCCACGGGGAGAAACGCAGTCAGGTACTACAGTATAAAAATATAGATGAATTCCACCACCATCATCTTCTGTTTTTCAGTTGTTGGACGAGGATGATGACGATGACATGGGCGACGAGGAGGATGACACCGACAGTGACGACCAGAACTCCCAGGACGACTTGGAAGGTGAGGGAGAGAGAGAGAGAGAGAGAGAGAGAGAGAGAGAGAGAGATCAGTAGTAAGAGAGAGAGAAAAGTTTACCCAAAGAGAGAGTGTAAGAGAGAGAATGAGAGAGAGATAAGAGAAAAGTAGTAATAAGCAGTAGTAAGAGAGAGAGAGAGAGAAAAGTTTACCCAAAGAGAGAGAGAGAGAAAAAAAAGTTTGGTAAGATGATTAAAAGGAAAGAAAGGAAACTGAGATGAGAGAGAGAGAGAGAGAGAGAGAGAGAGAGAGAGAGAGAGCGCACGAACCTATTCTTTATTGTTAAGTATCGTTATTTTTATTTCTAAACACACCCTAAACACACCCTATTTCTAAACACCCTAAATTTATCTCACCCTCAACACACCCTATTTACGTCTCTTGTCACCCTAAACACACCCTAACACCTTTTTATCACCCTAAACACCCTATTTCTCTGTCTCTGTCACCCTAAACACACCCTAACACCTTTTTATCACCCTAAACACCCTATTTCTCTGTCTCTGTCACCCTAAACACACCCTAACACCTTTTTATCACCCTAAACACCCTATTTCTCTGTCTCTGTCACCCTAAACACACCCTAACACCTTTTTATCACTCCTAAACACCCTATTTCTCTGTCTCTGTCACCCTAAAACACCCTACACCCTTTTATACCCTAAACACCCATTCTCTCTCTGTCACCCTAAACACACCCTAACACCTTTTATCACCCTAAACACCCTATTTCTCTGTCTCTGTCACCCTAAACACACCAACACCTTTTATCACCTAAACACCTATTTCTGTCTCTGTCACCTCAAACACCTAACACCTTTTTATCACCCTAAAACCCTATTTCTCTGTCTCTGTCACCCTAAACACACCCTAACACTTTTACACCTAAACCTATTCTCTGTCTCTGTCACCTAAACACACCCTAACACCTTTTTATCCCTAAACACCTATTTCTCTGTCTCTGTCACCTAAACACACCAACACCTTTTATCACCCTAAACACCCTATTCTCTGTCTCTGTCACCCTAAACACACCCTACACTTTTTATCACCAAACCATTTCTCTGTCAGCACCCTAAACACACCCTAACACCTTTTTATCACCCTAAACACCCTATTTCTCTGTTCCTGTCACCCTAAACGCACTTTTTCCCACTCAAATATGCATGTTTTTAACTCCAAACACACCCTATATTTATCTCTCTCACCTTAAACGCACCCTAAATCTCTCTCACCCTAAACCCACCCTCTCTCTCACTCTAAAACACCCTATTTATCTCTGTCACCCTAAACACACCCTAAATTTCCCTCACCCTCAATGCACCCTCCCTCTCACCCTCAACGCACCCTCCCTCTCACCCTCAACGCACCCTCCCTCTCACCCTCAACGCACCCTCCCTCTCACCCTCAACGCACCCTCCCTCTCACCCTCAACGCACCCTCCCTCTCACCCTCAACGCACCCTCTCTCTCACCCCGCCAGTGGACGAGAACGAACTCAACTCGTCGGGCTCCTCCTCGCCCTACCCCTTCGAGGACGACAGCAACGACTCGGAGGCTATCTTCTTCCAACTCAGCGCCGACAACCTGGACCTCCACCTCCCCAGCCCTCAGGGGGGGGAGGAGGAGGAGGAGGGGGGGGAAGGTGCGGAGGAAGAGGAGGAGGTGGAGGATGAGGAGGAGGAGGAAGGAGGCCAGGAGGATGAGGAAGAGGAGGAGGAGGAGGCCCTGATCTTCTAATGTCTGTGAGTATATGAGTTGTTGTGGAGGAGGAGGAGGAGGAGGTGGAGGAGGAGGAGGAGGAGGAGGAGGAGAAGAGGAGGAGGAGGAGGTGGTGGTGGTGGAAGAAGAGGAGGAGGTGGAGGAGGAGGAGGAGGTGGAGGAGGAGGAGGTGGAGGAGGAGGAGGAGGTGGTGGTGGAGGAGGAGGAAGAGGAGGAGGCGACTTCTGATGTCTGTGAGTATGTTAGAGCTGTGTAGTTAGGTAGTTAGGTTGTTAGGTTGTTAGAGTTGTTGTAGTTAGGGAGGGAATGTTGTCATGCATGCACAAATGAGGAGCAAGGGAGGAGGAAGAACTAATTTTTTAAAGTATCCTTCGCTTTGTATACAATCCTTCAGAGTCCTTCACGGGCCTCTTCGCTCCTTCACGCATCCTACAGGAGTCATGGGAGGGCATTAGAAGTCCCACAGGATTGCTATAGTATTCCTAGGTTTTTATAAGTATCCTTCGCTTTGTATAGAATCCTTCAGAGTCCTTCACGGGCCTCTTTGCTCCTTCACGCATCCTACAGGAGTCATGGGAGGGCATTAGAAGTCCCACAGGATTGCTATAGTATTCCTAGGTTTTTATAAGTACTTTGACAATCGCATGGGTGGCTCAAATAGGGATTAATACTACTAATACTAATACTGAAAATACTAATACTGATCGTTGTATTGAAGTAATGATTAATCTAGCAATGCCTAGCATATTGTTATGTCTTGTAGTAAGTTTTGTCTAATTTGTGGTTTTTAAGGACTATCTGGAAGTATCATGTCATTGTGAATTGGCTGAAATAGGGACTTCTAATCATTGTAACTGAAAACTGACTCCAGATTCGTGTTCAGCATGCCCGATAACTGCTAGCAACTCATTGTCAAGCAAATCTATTTCTCAAAAAATATAGCAAATTTTGCAAGGGGTATGCCTTGATTTTTTTTATAAATAACGTTTTTTTCAATAACTAAAAAACTATGGCAGATAAGTGCAACATGTATAGAGAAGTAAATATGAAGTAGATCAAGGGCTATCATTTGGCCGTAAAGCAAAAAAATATTGATTGGTAAATAACCGAGAAAATAACATATTCGTACATTTATACAAAATATCAATTTTCTCGACAATATCTCTATCTCTATCTGTCTATCTATCTTTCTATATCTCTGTATCTTTCTACAGTTGTCTATCTATCTATTTGCAGGATGAAGAAAGGACAGTTAGTACATAATAAACCCTGTGAATGCAGTGAAAGAAGGAAGGAAGGAAGGGAGGGAAGGAAGCCAGCCCATTATCAACAACCCGAAAATAAAAGTTAGATAAATTTCAACTTTTAATTTCGTTCTTTTATTATTTTCTAATATATTTTGTTTTTCATTTCGTTACCCTTCAATTCTAAGCCATTTCTAGTGTTTTGTTTTGAGTGTTGTCTGTTTCACTGTGTTTGGTTGTAGTAGTAGTAGTAGTAGTAGTAGTAGTAGTAGCAGTAGTAGTACAGGTTGAAGTTCCCAAACTCGGCATCCCAAGACTCGGCAACTCCCAAAACTCGGCTATGGTTCCAGATTTTCCAAAACCCGGCAGAACACCCAAAACCCGGCGCGTAGTTGCCGGGTCGGCCGCTGGGTGCCACCACACTAGGCCTCTGGGTGCCACCACACTAGGCCGCTGGGTGCCACCACACTAGGCCGCTGGGTGCCACCACACTAGGCCGCTGGGTGCCACCACACTAGGCCGCTGGGTGCCACCACACTAGGCCGCTGGGTGCCACCACACTAGGCCGCTGGGTGCCACCACACTGGGCCGCTTGGTTTCTCCCGCCGATTTGTTTGTTGTTATTGTTCAGTGGTGTTGTGACTGTAGAGTTGTGTACACTGTTATTTTGTGTACTTCTACAGGTCTGTTATTGGTATTATGGCTCCCAAACGTCCAGGAACACCTACTGGTGCAAGGGAAAAGAAAAGGCTGATTTTCATGCTTTTTTTCCCCTTAATATATCTACGTTCTAAAAGTCGGAAAATTCCATTACTCGGCTCGGCGCTGGTCCCGAGGTTGCCGAGTTTGGGAACTTCAACCTGTAGTAGCAGTTGTAGTAGTAGTGGTAGTAGTAGTAGTAGTAGTAGTAGTAGTAGTAGTAGTAGTAGTAGTAGTAGTTTATATCATGACTGTATAATCTACCCTGTTTCAGCGTTGTTTTATGCTTTGTAGCTGCAAGTATACACGCTTTACAATCTCACTACTCAGTTTTTCCGCGCGACGACGACGGCGGGAGGACACTCAGAACATAAACACTAGCTGGCGATCTTAGTGTAGGTCGTAGTAGTAGTAGTGGTAGTAGTAGTAGTAGTAGTAGTAGTAGTAGTAGTAGTAGTAGTAGTAGTAGCAGATAACTAAAGTCGCCAGGACAACGTTTCCTTTCTATTTACACTCCACCCTCCAATTTCCGGACTATTAGGGATGCCCAGGAACCGCGGAAGTCCAGGAAGTGTAGCCATTCAGGGACATTATCTGGTAAACAGTGAGGTGTACTGGTTTTCTAGTACGTTTTGTGTCCTTGGGCTGCAGTACGGGAGGCATTGCGGCGATAATACTAAAGTTACCGTAGATAACACTAAAAGTCGCCAGGACAATGTTTCTTTGTTATGTACAGCCGTGTGGTGGCGTTAATAGTTACATTTGTACATCCATGATTTCAGGACAGTTAGAAGGGGCTATCTGGAGAGTCTGTGTCATTTTGTGTCTTCATCTGTGTCATAGTAGGGCTATAAATGAACAAATGACAAAAATATCACCAGAGTGGCGACCTACACTAAGATCGCCAGCTAGTGTTTATGTTCTGAGGGTCCTCCCGCCGTCGTCATCGCGCGGAAAAACTGAGTAGTGAGATTGTAAAGCGTGTATACTTGCAGCTACAAAGCATAAAACAACGCTGAAACAGTGTAGATTATACAGTCATGATATAAACTACTGTGTATCATCTTCAGTGGCACAGACACAGCAGTAGTGAGGCTATCATTCCTTATATATGGCGGCTGGCGACATTAGTGCAGGTGGCGACTATACTGTTGTCTACGGTAGCTAACCTTCCTAACACACCTGAAACCTTTAGTACCCTTCCTAACACAGGTAACCTTCCTAACTTCCTTCCTAACACAGGTAACCTTCCTAACACAGGTAACCTTCCTAACACAGGTAACCTTCCTAACTTCATTCCTAACACAGGTAACCTTCCTAACTTCATTCCTAACACAGATAACCTTCCTAACTTCATTCCTAACACAGGTAACCTTCCTAACTTCATTCCAAACACAGGTAACCTTCCTAACTTCCTTCCTAACACAGATAACCTTCCTAACTTCATTCCTAACACAGGTAACCTTCCTAACTTCATTCCTAACACAGGTAACCTACCTAACTTCATTCCAAACACAGGTAACCTTCCTAACACAGATAACCTTCCTAACTTCATTCCTAACACAGGTACCTTCCTAACTCCTGGCTCACCTTCATTAACCTTCCTAACACCTGATAACCTTAGTCAACCTTCCTGCGGTAACTTCCTTCCTAACTTCCTAGTAGTAGTAGTAGTAGGTAGTGGTAGTGGTAGTGGTAGTAGGTAGTAGTAGTAGTAGTAGTAGTAGTAGTAGTAGAGAGAGAGAGAGAGAGAGAGAGAAATTAGTCGACATATTTTTTGGGTTCGTAATTTTATCTTTGGTTACATTTCATTTCATTTTTTTTTTTTTTCTCGTCTTCCAAACCATCATAAATTTTTCTTCCTATTCAGTTTTCTTTGCGATGAATTTTTGAGTAATTGCAAAGTATTTTTCCCTTCCATATGGGTAATTATTATTATTATTATTATTATTATTATTATTATTATTATTATTATTATTATTATTGTTTCACAGACGACATTATTTCTTACGTCCATGTGTGTATATTTGCTATTCTGTGTGTGTGTGTTTGGCGGTGTGTGTTGGTGTGTGTGTGTGTGTGTCTGTTGGTGTGTGTGTGTTGGTGTGTGTGTGTGTGTTGGTGTGTGTGTGTGTGTGTGTGTGTGTGTGTGTTGGTGTATTTTCCACATGTAAATATAAAGTGTGTTTTTTTGTAATTAAAAAAAATTTCTCTGATGCCAAATCAAAACATCTTTTTTGCGTTCCTTGCGTTGGTTTGGAGGAGTGTGTGTGTGTCTGTATGAATGTCTGTGTGTGTGTATGAATGTCTGTGTGTGTGTGTGTATGTGTATGTCATTCACCCATGGTCTTGTCCACGCAAGTCAGACTCACGATCGCCAGTTTTCACCCTCCCAGTGCAAGTTTGGAGCTCATTATTACCGATCTTTGGGCAATGCTGGGACCTCACACACCACACACACCCATCCCCTTGCTCAGGGAGGACAGTGACCGCCCGAATTTGTCAGGTGAAAACCCCCGGGACTGAGCGGGGCCGGGGAACTATAATAAAATGGGATACATCTTCCTGGCAAAAAAAAAAAAATAGCTGGTTGAAAGAAAAAGATCTGTGCTCGGAGTAATTATTTACTGATCACACACACACACCAGGCGTCTTGGTGATGGAGTATTGTTACAGTACATGCAATTGTCATTATATGGTCATTCAAGATTATCCTACAATTATAAAAGATATATAATTATAAATATTACTCATAAAAAAATCACATTGGATCACTTTGTGTCACAAGTTTACCTGTAGCTCATCATAAGACTGTTATTGTTATACATGCAGTCCTGCACACAGGCAGAGCGGGGCACTAAATACATTGAAGGTATGTAAATAATAAATAATAAATACATGGGAGAAATGTATTTAAATAAATTTATAAATACATTTTAAATACACAAATGTATTTAAATACTGCCCAGCTCTGTACACAGCCAAGGTTTTATGACTAATTACGTATTATTTATCATAAGGAGTCATAGGAGATAAGACATACAGAAACACACTAGGATAAATAAACAGTAATTGATAAAGCAAGAATTACTACCGTAGATAACAGTAAAGTCGCCAGCCGCCAACTATTACGAATGATAGCCTCACTACTGCTGTGTCTGTGCCCCTGAAGATGATACACAGTAGTTTATATCATGACTGTATAATCTACACTGTTTCAGCGTTGTTTTATGCTTTGTAGCTGCATGTATACACGCTTTACAATTTCACTACGCGTTTTTTTTCCGGGCGACGACGACGGCGGTAGGACACTCAGTAAATAAACACTAGATGGCGACTTGACTGTTGGTAGCCACTTTGTAGATTATGTCATTTGTTCATTTATAGCCCTACCATGACATGTGTGACACAGATGAAGACACAAAATGACACAGACTCTCCAGATAGCCCCTTCTAACTGTCCTGAAATCATGGATGTACAAATGCAACTATTAACACCACCACACGGCTGTACACAGAAAAAAAAGTTGTCCTGGCGACTTTACTGTTATCTACGGTAAATAAACCACATATTAGCACCACAAACACCAAAAATGCAAAACAACTAGGCTTAATGAAATAAATTAAATATACAGTTCTTGGAAGACGCAATAATTCGCTGCAGTAATTCTCTCAACAAAAGGGAAATTAATCAAATGCAGTAATATAAATTTTCTAATGCCGTTTTTATTTGTATTTTCAAATTTTTTTCTTAAACAATTTCCTTTAGATTTTCTGTTAAATTTTAGTATCATTTAATTTTTTTTTTAAGTAAATTTTTTTGGAGATATTTTTTTTAGAGATATTTTTTTGGAGATATTTTTTTGGAGATATTTTTTTGGAGATATTTTTTTAGAGATATTTTTTTGGAGATATTTTTTGGGAGATATTTTTTTGGAGATTATTTTCTGGGAGATATTTTTTGGAGATATTTTTTTAGAGATTATTTTTTTGGAGATTATTTTTTTAGAGTATTTTTTTAGAGATATTTTTTTGGAGATATTTTTTTAGAGATTATTTTTTTGGAGATTATTTTTTTAGAGATTATTTTTTTAGAGATATTTTTGGCGAGATATTTTTGGGGAGATTTTTTTTTTTGGAGATTTTTATGGGGAGTTTTTTTATTTTTTTTATCGCATAGCATTATTCCTGGACCAAATTATTTATAGCATTAAGTCTCAATGTCATTTTCTCTCAGTTTTTCTTCTTTTATATATAGATTATTTATTTTGTCATATGCAGTTATATAGTATTGAGAAAACACTGTCTTGGTTTTGTAGTTGTAAAAAAAACAATTTTTCACGTCAAAAAAACATTCCTATTTTTTCTAAATTTCTAAACGCAAGGATTGGAACTCTTAAGAAAACCAAAATCTAACCTGTGAGAGAGAGAGAGGAATTGAAAGCAAGAGATAGTGAGAGAGAGAGGGGAATTGAAAGCAAGAGAGAGAGAGAGAGAGAGAAATTGAAAGCAAGAGAGATAGTGAGAGATAGTTAGAGAGGAATTGAAAGCAAGAAAAAAGAGCGAGGGAGAGAGAGCAAGGAAGATTGAGTGAGGAATTGAAAGCGAGAGAGATTGAGCGAGGAATTGAAAGCAAGAGAAAGAGCGAGAGATAGTTAGAGAGAGAGAGAGAGGAAGATTGAGCGAGGAATTAAAAGCAAGAGATAACGAGAGAGATAGTTAGAGAGAGACCAAGATTGACCAAGGAATTGAAAGCAAGAAAAAGAGCGAGAAAGATATTTAGAGAGAGAGGAAGATAGAGCGAGGAATTGAAAGCAAGAGATAATGAGAGTGAGAGACCAAGGAATTAAAAGCAAGAAATAGAGCGAGAGTGAGAGAAAAATAGTTAGAGAGAGGGAGAGGAAGATAGAGCGAGGAATTGAAAGCAAGAAAAAGAGCGAGAGAGAGAGAGAGACCAAGATTGAGCGAGGAATTAAACGGAAAATTGAAAGCGCTGGAAATCAAACGAAAAAGAGAGAGAGAGAGAAATCAAACACAGCATAGAGAAGAAATTAATCAAATACACACACTTCAATCCCTTTAAAACCAAATTAAGTGTTAACTACAGCACACACACACACACACACACACACACACACACACACATTTTTCTCTTATTCGCTCGATCTCTCAGATTTTTCTCTCTTCCTCAATGTCTCGCTCTTTCTCTCTCTCACACACACACACACACACACACACACACACACACACACACACACACACACACACACACACAGTAAATACCACTAGCTAGTGGGGTGCAGTCAGTTCGTACACAAGTTGTTTCGTACACCAGTAGATTCGTACACCAAAAAGCTGTTTCGTAGTCTACATGAAACCATAGTCGTTTCGTACACTCAGCTCAGAGTTGAACTTGATTACTGGAGCTACGATTCGACACCAGGTATGTACGAAAAAACTCAATCAGTGTACGAAACAACTAACAAAACCTGGGTACGAAACAACTTGTGTACGAAACGCCCTGTAACCCCAAACAGAGAGTAAATAAACCCACTCAATATCCTTCGTTCGAATACGTAATGCTTTCGTAATTCGGGTATCTTCTTCAGTCAAGCACACACACACACACACACACACACACTACATAGGTCAGGTCAACACACAAGCCAGAGAGTAAATAAAGAAACTCAATATCCTTCGTTCGAATACGTAATGCTTTCGTAATTCGGGTATCTTTTCTTCAGCAAGGCTACGGCAATACTATGGTCCGCCCGCCCGAACCCTTGCGAGTAGCCGTAGACCTTAATGCTGCCGCCCCCCGCCCCCCCGTGCTGGATCCTGCCGCCCCCCACACACTCGCAATCCAGGCCCACCACTTCGATAACGGGGGTGACCTGGTCGTAGATGTCGGAGTGGTATTCGGCTGAGCTGTATCTGTGGTGGAGAGAGAGAGAGAGAGAGAGGGTGTGATTGAGAGGGGATGTAAGTGAGAGAGAGAGAGAGAGAGAGAGAGAGAGAGAGAGAGAGAGAGAGAGGAGAGAGAGAGAGAGAGAGGGTGTGTGTGATTGAGAGAGAGAGAGAGAGAGAGAGAGAGAGAGGGTTGTGATTGAGAGGGGATGTAAGAGAGAGAGAGAGAGAGAGAGAGAGTGTGATTGAGTTAGGATGAGAGAGTGATTGAGTTAGTGTAAGAGAGATATAAAGAGAGAGAGAAAGGGAGGGTGTGTGATTGAGAGAGAGGGGTGTGTGATTGAGAGAGAGAGAGAGAGAGGGGAGGGTGTGTGATTGAGAGTTAGGGTGTAAGATATTTATATAAAGAGAGAGAGAGAGAGGGGGTGTGTGTGATTGAGACAGATATAAAGAGAGAGAGAGAGAGAGAGCAGTAGGAAAGGAACAGTAAGAATATGTAAGGAAAATGATGGAGGAGGAGGAGGAGGAGGAGGAGGAGGAGGGAAAAAAAATCAAAAGAATAACAATTTTTATAATTTTTTAATCATAATCTCTCTCTCTCTCTCTCTCTCCACACACACACACACACACACACACACACACACACACACACACACACACACACCTTCCCCCCCCCCCCCCCACACACACACAGGCACGCACACACACACACACACTGACACCCCCCCCCCCCCACACACACACACACATAAACATCCTCCCCACACACACAAACATCCCCCACACACACACACCCACCCACCCACACACATCCCCCCCCCCACACACAAACATCCCCCCCACCCACACACACACAAACATCCCCCCCACCCACACACCCACACGTACCCACGCACGATGTACTTGAAGGTGTCCTGGGCCTCGTGGTGGACCTTGATCAGGATGTACTTGAAGGTGCCCTCATCTATGTCAACATCGGCGACCTTGCCCAAAACGTCCGCCATACTGGTGGAAAAGGTCGAAAGTATGGCATTATTACTTGTGGTAAATGTCTAGTGTTTGGCCACACTCTTCCCTTCCCCCTAACAAGCGTGGGGACCTGGGGGAA
>JACEEZ010000795.1:65000-90000 GCA_016584305.1 Chionoecetes opilio | reverse complement strand
GAAAGATTTACTGTTAGTTTTTTTTTATGATCACTGTATGTACACTTTTTCTGAGAAAAATCCAATTGAATGAAATATTTGTTTCATATTTGTCCTTGCCTTTTTATGAGAGAGAGAGAGGAGAGAGAGGAGAGAGAGAGAGAGAGAAGGGGGGGAGAGAAGAGAGAGAGAGAGAGAGAGCCGCCCGCCCCCTCTTCACTCCCCTTTGGTTGTCCCTGAGTGCAAGGTTTAGCTACATTTGCCTGCATTAAGGCATAGCCCTCCCCACTCCACCCCCCCCCTTAGAGTGGGGCGTGAGGTCCTGGCTGGTTACTCCTTGGCTGAAAAACACTGGCTGGGTGTTCTGGAGGGGAAGAGGAAGCACCCTTCAAGAAGCACTTCCCTGCTTGTGTGCTGACGGCCACCAAGTTACAGGTGCGAGGTGAAGAGCCCAGGTCGGCGCCCACCCAGGACTCCTCCCGGCTTCCCTTGTATTAGGGAACGCTTGGGTTTTCCCCGGGACCCCCCCCCGGGGTTCCTGCAGGACCAGCGACGCCTCCCCCCACGGGGGTTTTGGCAGAAGTAGTGCTGCAATGGAGGGGGGGAGGGGGCCTACATTGTGATGACTGTGGCAAAGTGTGTCCAGTAAGGCTGGCATTTCTCACACATCCTCACCCCTACACGCAAGACGGGCGAGGTGTGGGCCCCTGTGGCAAAGGTTCACTCATAAAAGTGCCTAGGAGCCCAGCTCACCCACACTGGTGGAGGGAAATTTGAGTGTCAGGAGTGTAGGAAAACATTGCCCAGAAAAGCAGTCTTAACGACACATGTCCCCAATGGGAGAGGAAAATTTGAGTGTCAGGGGTGTAGGAAAAATTTGCCCACAAGAGCCTTTTAAACACACCCTGCTACCCAACTGGTGAGAGAAAATTTTAGTGCCAGGAGTGTAGGAAAAAATTACCCAGAAGAGCATCTTAACACAACATGTCCCCCACACGGTGAGAGGAACTTTAGTGCCCGAGTGTAGGAAAACATTTGCCACAAAAGCGGGCTTAAAAACCCCCACATTCTCACCCACACGGTGAGAGAAAATTTTAGTGTCAGGAGTGTAGGAAAACATTTTCCCAGAAAAGCAATTTAAAAAACACTCCCCACCCCCACGGGGAGAGAAAATTTGAGTGCCGGAGTGTAGGAAAAAATTGCCCACGGCGGTCTTAACACACACAGCTCACCCACACTGGTGAGAGAAAATTTTTAGTGTCAGGGGTGTAGGAAAAAATTTGCCCACAAAACAGTCTTAACAAAACCCTCCTACCCACATGGTGAGAGAAACTTTTAGTGCCAGGAGTGTAGGAAAAATTTGCCCCCAAGAGCCATCGAACACACCTCTCACCCACACTGGGGAGAGGGAATCAAATGTGATATTGCGGCAAGGTTTTTCCCAGCAAAAGTCGTGTTGCCAGGATATCCAGAACACCCGGGGGGGAGTGGCTGTGTGTGGGGGGGCTTTGGGGGTGGGTGAGGGGCTTGCCAGGCATAACAACGCCCTTGTGATGTTAAGAATATCAAAAAAGCCACTGCAGAAAATTGTTTTAATGTTTTATTTCAAGATTATAGAGGGAAAAATTAAAAAAAGAGAAATATAACTACATCCCCCGAAAAAAATTAGGACCCCCAAAAAAATTGGGGGGGGAATAAGTCCTTCTGTTTTAACAATTTCGGTGGGAGCGATTTAATTTTTTTACATTTTTTTATATCGGCAGGTGTGGGTTTTGTGTTTTTTTTTTGCTGTAGATTCCCCTGCCCGCTCTGTATCTTTCCCAAGGGCTCAAGGAAAGGTTGGTTGTTTTTTTTCTCCAACCCCCTTTCNGGAAAACATTTCCCCCAGAAAGCAATCTTAAC
This sequence comes from Chionoecetes opilio, assembly GCA_016584305.1. Taxonomy (NCBI): domain Eukaryota; kingdom Metazoa; phylum Arthropoda; class Malacostraca; order Decapoda; family Majidae; genus Chionoecetes; species Chionoecetes opilio. The sequence continues at coordinate 88,119 of JACEEZ010000795.1, read as the reverse complement.
AAACATCCTCACCCCCACTGGTGAGAGAAACTTTAGTGCCGGAGTGTAGGAAAACTTTGCCCACAAGAGCGGTCTTAACACAACACTGCTCACCCACACTGGTGAGAGAAACTTTGAGTGTCAGGAGTGTAGGAAAACATTTGCCCACAAGAGCGGTCTTAACACACACATGCTCACCCACACTGGTGAGAGAAACTTTGAGTGTCAGGAGTGTAGGAAAACATTTGCCCACAAAAGCAGTCTTAACAAACACATCCTCACCCACACTGGTGAGAGAAACTTTGAGTGCCAGGAGTGTAGGAAAACATTTGCCCACAAGAGCCATCGTAACACACACATGCTCACCCACACTGGTGAGAGGAAGTACAAGTGTGATATTTGCGGCAAGTGTTTTCCTACCAAGGGTCGTGTTGCCAGGCATATCCAGACACACCTGTGAGGAGGGAGTGGCTGTGTGTGGGTTGTGCTTGTGGTGGTGGGTGAGGGGCTTGCCAGGCATACACAACGCCACTTGTGAGGTGTTAAGAATATCAATAAAGCCACTGCATGAATAATTGTGTTCAATGTTTTATTTCACAGATTATAGAGGGAAAAATTAAAAAGAGAGAGAAATATAACTACAGTCGGCGCAAAAAAACTTAGGACGCCAAAAAACTTGGGGCGGGAATAACGTCCTTAGCTGTTTTAACAATTTCGGTGGGAGCGATTGAATTTTTTTACATTTTTTGTATATCTGGCAGTGTGTTAGTGTTTCTGCTGTAGATTCCTCGCTCCTGCCCGCTCTGTATCTTCCAAGTCATCATAGGAAGAGGTTGTTGTGTTTGGTTCTCCAACCTTCCTACACCCCCATTCGCCCCTCCATCTTCTACCGCCTCCTCCAGGTCTAATAAAGCATTATGCCGGGCAAGTCTCTATCAATTGTGAAGAAGACACATATAAGGCGAATTTTGGTGAGAGAAGCCGTAAGAAGCCGGCTTCTTACGGCTTCTTGCGGCTTCTCTCTCGTTTTCGTGCCTCGCCAGAACGGCTGACAGGAGTGCTCGAGGCTCGCCCGCTCGGCGCTAACAGCTGATAACTGTAAACAAAACAACCACACTGACGAAAGTGTACCGTCGAATGAAAGCCATTAATAAGTTACGATAACTGACTGACGATATTGTGAATGGATCACAACACATATCCTTCACATTAATGTCTTTTTGCTCCATAAACCAAGGACTATTAATAGGGCAAGGTAAAGAGGCGGGCACCTACGGACATCATATGGGGCTGGCTGGGTCGAGTTCCACATTAGTGACTTATTTTTTTATTACCTGCTGCACCTGATGGCAAGGGTCAGGTATAATGAGGAATTTCATTAACTGGCCATCATCTGCCCGCCAGTGCCCGGGATTTTCCGCTTTGGGGGTTGGGCTGATTTATATTTTGCTTGGAAGATAGGGGGGCTGTTTTTCATTCTTGGCTAATTTTTGGCATTAAATTAATCTCTCTCTCTCAGTTTAATGAATTACTGTATGGGTATATGGGACTCAACAAATACTTTTCTCAACTTTACTTTTTAGTGTTTTAAAACTGCAAAATATTGCAGCTAAACTAGCTATTGGAGGAGCTAGAAAGAAGGATCACGTTACTCCTATCATAAAAGAGTTAAAGTGGTTAACAATTAAAGAAAGATATATTTATGAAAAATGTTTCGCTGTTTATAAGGCTGTCAATGGGTTGTATCCGGAGTGGTATCTAGTTTTCCATTGTCAGGGAAAATACAGCCAGTACAACAAGGCAGCTAAAAGACCTTTATGTGCCAAGAGCCAGAACAGACTGGTGCCAGACCCATCACTGTACAAAGGCCTTAACTATGGAACAATTTGCCTTCATGCATCATTAATTATGGAAGGCTACACTTTTAAGTCTTGACTTATAAATTTACTTTTAATTGAGCTTAAGTGAACTTTATTTGTTTCCCCATATGGAATAGTTGCATATGTTAGTAGTATTTTAAAGATATTTGAAGTGACTTTTAGTTCTTATTGTTTAATGTTATAATTAATTTCCTTTTATGTTTCGTTTGACTTTTTTTATGTATTTTTTTTTATTTGCGTGACTTTCAGAAGTTTCATTTTTAGTATATATTGCATAGAACATCTGTGATGTAAGTTTGATAGTAAAACCATGTTTCATGGAAATAAGATATTTATTTATTTATTTACTCCCCCTCTCACTCCTTCTCTCAGAGTCTTCTCCTTCATCTTCGGTCGGATAACACTTCATGCAACCGGCACATACATACCTGAAACATAGACTGTGTTACTATTGCAGATTAAACCCTTGCCATGAAAGGAAATAGAGACAGACAGCATTATGAGTGTTTGTTCATACATGACAATAGTCATGTTCATAGTTTCATCCTAAATTTTACCGATATTTGCCACCTTTATAGATAAACAGGGTAAATATACAAGGAAATGCAAATAATATAAAAAGTATGTTGTTGATGTGTACCTTTATAGAAGTTTTATAAGGACAAGTAAAAATTAATAACAGAAGCAAATAATCCAACTATACACTAAAATAAAAAATGTATTTAAACCTCAGATTTTAATGCACAAAGGGCCAGTGTAATACTGATTGGTCAGATAATTGCAACCAAAGTAGCCAGTAAATACGATTAACATTCATATTCAACAAATACAATTTCTCATAACTAGTTTCATAATTTTGTATTTCCTATATGCAGAAACACTCTTGACCCATAACCTAATCCTACTTAATGTCACCAAACCGAACGTATTAGGTATATACACTGATGCTCCTGTAGTACTTTTTCAAAGTTTAGTGTATACACACAACCCTCGCTTTTACGGACCTTTATATAACAAATATCGGCTTCAACACTTTTTCTGCCAGTCCGGTGCTTTTACCAAATAAGTTCAGTATATGCATTGTGCGGTTCTGATTGTTTTTAATTGCCCTGTATTCGTGTAGTATTTGTGATGGCTGCATGTATGTAAGTGTACGAACTTTCGTCAGATGTAACGGACAAAGTTCACGCTACACGGAATTAGTCGGAAATAGGGAACTTTCACCTCATATAACGACCACAATTTGTTATATGTGAAAAGTTCGGATCACTCGGATAATTATAACCTCGCACCCTTCCCCCAATTTGTTCGTCAAAGCGAGAGTACATCATTTACACCATTAATTATATGTCAACATAAAAATCGGGTACACCAAAAATTGCCATTAATCCTTCTTTCATAAACATACTAATATAACCAAAATATATAGAAATACACCATATATATATATATATATATATATATATATATATATATATATATATGGTAAATCTTAAGAACAAGGGCTCCACCCCCTATCTTCTTCTTATAGCCAACAGGCTTGGGGACATGGTGGAAACCGGGGTTTTTGGGTGGGGGAGCACACACACATAAGGGAAATATGACCCTCACAAAAAAATCCATAAACTAGGGAAATTTCCCTAGTTCATAGACTTTATCGGGGCCATATTTCCCTTATATGTGTGCTCCCCCACCCAAAACTCCGGTTTCCACCATGTCCCCAAGCTTGTTGTCTATAAGAAGATAGGAGGTTGAGCCTTTATTCTAAAGATGACAAAACTCTACAGACCTAACCTAGCACCCCCCCTCGAGCCCATCGGGCTGTGCACTAACCTAACCTGACCTGACCTAACCTAACCCTACTGGACTTAGTTTTTCTCAAGAACCTGAAATTTAATATCGGCCATGTAGGCAAAGTAAGGATCGGCACTCATTAAAATCTAAACAGATGTGTTAAGGACAGTAAGTATAACACATAGAGCCAACATTTGGGTCAGCTTACCGTGGAGCCCTTGTAGTTGTTCTTAAGATTTTCCCTCAACGCAATGCTAGTCATTTCCACAATACCTATCAGCACCTCTACCTACACATTAATATTGTTCATGTCCGTCAACAGTAATGTAATGCATACTTAGATATCTTGCAATGTTTTGTGGTGGAATTCGGATGATGGTGAAGGTTTATGGTACTCTCGTCTCCGTCGGCGAGAGTTCCAACATTTTCACGTTCTCAACAAGTGTGAGAGATCTCTAAGAACCAAAATTGGAGCATAATGAATCAGCGAAAACGTTTCCGGTCTGGTTTTGATTGCATAATTAGTAAAATTTGAAAAACAACGTCTTGTGTTAATGTTAAAAGACTCGAGAAAGTGATTTCACCAGACGACGCTCTCCTATCACCATGTCATTCCATTTTAGCTCTATTAGTGTGGTCCGAAAGTTAAGCCCGTGCTACTAAATGTACAAATCAGGCTAATTTCTGCCATATTATCAGTGAAATTCAGCAAAAATTACTACGTCGCAGCTAGGCCCTATCGTCAGCCTGATAAGACATGATCATTCTTTCACCAGTTTTAAAGTTGTCCTGTCGTGTCATTAACCTTGTATATTCTTGTTCGTGGTCTTAAGGTATGTCCATGCTTCTGAATGTACATCTATGTGTTTACTTGTGTCCTGTTATCTGTAATTACAGTATTTCTACGCCGATACTCACTGTGTCAGAATCTCTGCCCTCCCCGCCATATTTGTTGTTATCTCTGACGTCACGGCAACAAGCGGGAAGAAGCCGTGGTAAGCGAGCCCTGGCTCTCGCTTCTTATGGCTTCTTACGGCTTGACCAGCTGGGCCAATCCGTAAGAAGCCGGCTTCTTAAAAGTGCCCCGCCATAACAGAAAACGCAAGCTGCAAGAAGCCGGCTTCTTACGGCTTCTTCACCAAAATTCGCCTATAGTAACCTTGTATCGAAGTGGGAAAACAATTGGCCAGATAGCGAGGGAGATGTGCGTTTCCAAACATACCGTCTGGGTGTGGTGCAGGCGGGCGCAAGATGGTGAGTTAGAGACTGTTTTGGCGTGGAAGAAAGGGTCAGGGCGGCCAAGAAAAACTTCAAAGAAGACTGATCAACTGCTCAAAATGATTATTGACATCAACAAACCTTATGAGCAGTTGATCAGTCTCTCTGAAGTTTTTCTTGGCCGCCCTGACCCTTTCTTCCACGCCAAAACAGTCTCTATGACTCACCATCTTGCGCCCGCCTGCACCACACCGAGACGGTATGTTTGGAAACGCACATCTCCCTCGCTATCTGGCCAATTGTTTTTCCACTTCGATACAAGGTTACTATATATGTATCCTTCACAATGGATAGAGATTTGCCCGGCATAATGCTTTATTAGACCTGACCCGCCAGGGTGACGCGGTGGTAGAATCACGGACTGGTGTTGCCGAGTCCCTGCGCCATTCGGTCAGCGGTCTGAGTCCAGCAAATTCATCCTGGCGTGGTGGCGCTTTGTATAGTCAATAACCTTGTAGTTGGTACTTGCAAAGTGTCTAGATAGGATCAAAGTATCTTATCTTATTAGACCTGAAGAAGGCGGTAGAAGATGGAGGGGCAAATGGGGGTGTAGGAAGGTTGGAGAACCAAACACAACAACCTCTTCCTATGATGACTTGTAAATGTGGAGGTCTAAGGATTACATAAAGGACCTTCACACCATGTGTAATGCGTGAGCCCTGGGTGGTGTGCGTCGCTCGCCCGCGCGCTGTGGTAACAGGAAGAGGAATGTGGAGGTCCAGGATTATTTAAATGACCTTCCCACTCAAGTGTAAAGCGTGTGATTTGTAACCCGCGGGGCGTGAGTGAGTTAGCGCCGCCCCCGTCCGGAGAACTGTAGAAACAGGAATGTGGGGGTCGAGGATTAAGTGTTGTGTGCTTCGCCGGAGCGCGGGCGTGAGACATGGGCGTGGGACGCTCCCCGCCCATGGGGACAGTAGTTAGCAGAGGAACAGCCTGAGGGCTTTTAGTGTAAGACTGGTTAGGTTACCCTCCGATGGTCTACAAGCGGCCAGGGGTGTTGGAGTATTGTAGTGTGGGGTGTGACGTGCATTGTAGTGTTGCCGAAGTACAGGAAGTGAAAAAGGAGATGAGGAGTTTATCTTTCCCCTGGGTGGTGTGGGGGTATAAGTGAGTGGTCCTGCTGGTAAGTGAGTGGTCCTGCTGGTAAGTGAATGGTCCTGCTGGTAAGTGAATGGTCCTGCTGGTAAGTGAGTGGTCCTGCTAGTGTCTCGCGAGTGACTGGCGTTAATCTGCCCCAAGTAACACAATGCTCTCCCTTCCACCCAGACGCCGAACCTGTTGGTAAGTTGGTTACAACCTGGACGTGGCCTTTAGGAAGGTAAGATACTAGGAGGTTCCTAACATTGGTACGAAGGTAGTAGTAACGTAGCAAAAACGTAATGGGATGTAGCAATATGCAATATATATATATAATATATATATATATATATATATATATATATATATATATATATATATACAGTAAAAGCCTTATAACTCGGCACGATAGGGGCTCTGGCCCTTGCCGAGTTATTCAATGTGCCGAGTTATGCAATGTCCTCTGATATGGTTATCAATAAAAAATAAAAAATAAAAAAAATAAAGTACATTAAAAGCCTAAAAACTACACTTACCAGTGAACGGTAAGAGAGTGTAAGCGAAGAGATGCAGTTATAACATCAATATGCCGAGATACATTATTTTTTGCCGACTTTCTGTTTACAGGTTCACACAAGAGGTTGTGAGGGCATGATATGCTGAGTGAAAACCAAGAGATGCAGTTTAGGTGAGGTGGTAGCAGAGTGGTTAGCGTCATCGAGTGGCGTTCTCGAAGACCTGAGTTCGATCCCGAGTGAGACCCATAAATCAATCCACTTGAAATCTTTCAGCACCGTGGAGTGGCCTAAGAACACCCACATGCCCTGTCCATTAACTCCACCTTCGACTGTGAGTGCCTGGGAGGACACAGGGGGCGGCATGAGCCTCTAATCACAGGCGTCAGTCCAGGGCCGGATTAAGGGGGGGGCTACCGGGGCTCTAGTCCCAGGGCCCCCACCAAAAGGGCCCCCACCGTATATTAGCTTTAAGCAGTAATATTAAAAACATTGGCAATTTACAAAAACCAAAACATATTTGCCTGTCTCTGTTTCATCCTTTATCTCTGAATACCAGTCTAGGCATTAACAGTTCTTTGCCAAACATAGGCCTCAAAATACCCACAAAAGTGCTTAATTTTCGTGCGAATATAGGGCCCCCACAAAAGCTGAGCCCCAGGGCCCTCACAGCTCTTGATCCGGCCCTGGGCGTCACTATAACAATCCTGCCTGCGCCACCACGGGCGAGGGCCAACCCAAAAAAAAAAAAAAAAAAACTCTGCCATGCCGAGTTATATCAAATTCCGAGTTATACAGTGCCGAGTTATAAGGCTTTTACTGTATGTATATATATATATATTAGGTTGTGAAAAGGTGATGGAACGTGTTAAAAAAGGCAGTGCAAACATTGTTGAAACGTGGAAATGGTTCCCAAAATGTAGAAAGGTTGTCAGTTACGTAGTGAAATACGTGGGCAGGACGCACCTGGGATTCCACACAAATACGTATCTTTGCTACGTAAAAGTTACAAAAATGCTACCTTTCATTTATACTACGTAGAAAATACGTAGGTGTGTTAGCTGGGAGACAGACAGATGGAGAGAGAGAGAGACAGACAGACAGACAGAGAGAGAGACAGACAGACAGAGAGAGAGACAGACAGAGAGCGAGAGAGAGACAGACAGACAGACAGACAGATGGAGAGAGAGAGACAGACAGACAGATGGAGAGACAGACAGACATAGAGAGAGAGAGACAGACAGATGGAGAGAGACAGACAGACATAGAGAGAGAGACAGACAGACAGAGAGAGAGACAGACAGACAGACAGATGGAGAGAAAGATAGAGAGAGACAGACAGACAGAGAGAGAGAGCTAGAGAGACAGAAAGATAGAGAGACGAGAGACAGAAAGATAGAGAGACAGACAGACAGAGAGAAAGAGACAGATCGACAGACAGAGAGAGAGAGGGAGACAGACAGACAGAGAGAGTAAAATCCCTTAATACATAACAATACATAAATTTCTTGATATATTCTGTATTATAATCTAATTTTAATATAGTTTGACGGGCCTTTGTATGTATGGCTATAAAAAAAATATATAAGTTTTTTAATCGAGTTACTCATCAAGATCAAGATTACGGCACTTTTGTAAACATTGGCTCCCATTCTCCGGTGTTTTGCCCAAATTTCCGCCTTTTTCCTCTTATTTTCTTCTAAGTAGGAGCAGAGAGGCGGCAGGCACTTATAAGGTACTGAAGTGTGTTAGTAGATACTATGACTTATGTAAGTGTGTGTATGTGACTTATAAGTACGTGTGTGATATAAGTAAATGGGTCAAAAGTGTGTTCTGTGTGTCTGTCTAGCTGGTAAATATGCAGTTTCAACTAATATGCCCTTTTGACCAATACTCTCCTCAGTTCTAAAGTTCTAAAATTGGGTTGAGAGAGAGAGAGAAACTAACCCTAAGTGTCTCTATTCACAGCCGCCCAACTACAACCTACAAGACTCAACCACCACCACCATGCACCACCACTACTAGCACCACCACCACCACCACCACTACCATGCCCTTAGCAATAACAATACGTCGTCTAACCTACCACACCCACAAAGCACCACACTACAACCTTTTAAACCACACACACACCTTATTAAACGGCTACAAATATGGTACGAAACAACCCTACCAAAATGCAGTTCTTAACACCATAAAACAAACTCGCTCCTTATCTTCAATGGATAAGAAACCGGGTCCTCTGCCCTCCTATCCTACAGTCCCATGGGTAGATAAGGGACTAGGGCTAGATAAGGGACCAGGGGCTTCCTCAGGGGTGCTTCAGGGGTCTGGCGAGGTCCCTAAAGATGGCTTGAAGAAGGTGGAGGACTGGAATGACATACTGAACAGGTGGTACCAGCAGTATCAGGCCTTTGTTGGTATTATGGAGCTGAAGAATGCCCAGGACCGGGTTACTGAGGTGAGTGTGTGTGTGTGTGTGTGTGTGAGAGTGAGAGTGAGAGAGAGAGAGAGAGAGAGAGAGAGAGAGAGAGAGAGAGAGTGTGTGTGTGTATTTGTGTGTGAGAGAGAGTGTGTGTGTGTATGTATGATTGATGATACCTTCAAATATATAGTTTTTTAATTTAAAGGATTTGAGTTAGTTTTTGATGAAATTAAAATTAAAATTATCTGTAAATGGAAATACATATACACATAATCCCCCCCCCCCCCCCCCCAGCTGACGGAGGGGATGCTGCAGGCCCAGGGGGAGAGGCGCAGGCTGCAGGCTGAGATCGAGGAGCTGCAGACCAGGCTGGGGAACAACCATGACAGGATTACCAAGACGGAGCAGTACTCGCAGGAACACATGCGCCTGTTCTCGGAGGTGGGAAGGAGGTGATGGGAGGGTGATTTTAGGAGAATAGGGAGTTTTTTAAGGGGGAAGGGGTGTTTTTTGGTGGTATAAGGGGATAAATAGGGTGTTTTTAGGGAAATAGAATGTTTTTTTAAGGGGAATATAGTGTTTTTAGGGAAATATTGTGTTTTTAGGGCGTTTTTAGGGGAATCGAATGTTTTTTTAAGGGTAATATAGTTTCTTTAGGGGAATAGCATGGTTTTTTTAAGGGGAATATAGTTTCTTTAGGGGAATAGCATGGTTTTTTAAGGGGAATATAGTGTTTTTAGGGGAATAGCATGGTTTTTTAAGGGGAATATAGTGTTTTTAGGGGAATAGCATGGTTTTTTAAGGGGAATATAGTTTCTTTAGGGGAATAGCATGGTTTTTTTAAGGGGAATATAGTGTTTTTAGGGGAATAGCATGGTTTTTTAAGGGGAATATAGTGTTTTTAGGGGAATAGCATGGTTTTTTAAGGGGAATATAGTTTCTTTAGGGGAATAGCATGGTTTTTTAAGGGGAATATAGTGTTTTTAGGGAAATATTGTGTTTTTAGGGCGTTTTTAGGGAAATAGAATGTTTTTTTAAGGGGAATATAGTGTTTTTAGGGAAAGGGGGACTGTTATTTATTTTATTTATGAGATGTAGGGGAGAGACTTATTTATTTTATTTTTATTATTATGTTATTTTTATTTATTTGGATCGAGGATAGTGATGGGAGGGTGTCTTTTTAGGGTGTTTTTAGGAGAATAGAGTTTTATAAGGGGGATAGGGTGATTTTTAGGGAAATATTGTGTTTTTTAAGGCATGATTTCTAGGGCGGGGAGGAAGAGGGGGGATGGGGGGGTTTGGGGGGGATAAATGGGGTGTTTGGGGGGGAAAGAATGTTTTTTAAGAGGAATATGGTGTTTTTAGGGAAATATTGTGGTTTTCAGGGGGGTTTTAGGGGGATGGGGTAATAAAATGGGTGTTTTTTGGGTGATAGGGTGATGGGAAGGTAATTTTTTCGCGTCTATTCTATTGAAGCGTCTTAAAAATATATATATTATTTTGCGTCCGATTGCGTCAAAAGTGATATTTTGCACATTTTTGGCCCTTGGATCCCAGACAATAGTCAGAGCTGGGCAGGATTTAAATACGTATTTAAATACATTTGTGTATTTATAACTGTATTTATAAATACATTGGTTTTCACGTATTTAAATACAGTATTTAAATACTTTTATGAGTATTTAAATACTTATAATATAAAAATTAAATACTTTTCACAGTTAATTTGGCCATAAACCCGCCCCACTATCTGGCAACCCTGATGTTACAGTGAACCAGGGTTGCCACGGCCAAGGCAATGTTACAGTGAACCAGGGTTGCCACGGCCAAGGCAATGTCCTGATTGCAGGGACATTTAGGCCTGAGAAGGAATGTAAAATTTGTGTGCATGTAAAATGTATTTACAAATGTATTTAAATACAAATGATGTATTTAGTATTTAGTATTTAAATACATTCAATGTATTTAGTGCCCGGCTCTGCCTATAATATATAAAAAAGGGAGAGTTTTTTTTAATGAAAGGAGACCACGTAAAACACCTTATTTTATCCCCCCCCCCCCCCCACACACACACACACACACACATACACAACACACACACACCACACAGGCGAGGGAGCTGAACGAGAAGCTGCGAGGTGTGCGGCAGCAGTTCTCCTACTACGAGGACCTGGAGCGCGACACCTTCACCCACATGTCAGCCGCCATCCGGGACTGCCATGAGAAGGAGCGGATGCAGGCGGAGCAGAGCAAGTACTGGTAGGTGGATGAGGGAGTGGGTGGATGAGAGAGAGAGAGAGAGAGAGAGAGAGAGAGAGAGAGAGAGAGAGAGAGAGTGGGTAGATGAGAGAGAGAGACATACATACCATATTTTCTGGCTTATGAGACGCTGCATCTGGGAAGACACAATGATTTTGGAAAGAATTTACTAAGAAAAAACGAACAGATTTTCTACCGTTAGGCGGGAGTAAAATCTAGCAATGTTTCTGGGTAAGCGGTGGGGGGAAGTGTTTTTCTGCTGCTCTGTTCCCACGTGCCTTGGCGTATCCTACAACTTATAGCTTGTATGCCCTAGTATTAGTAAATAGTTTTGATGAGTTTGCCATGGGTGATAATTTCCAGGACTGACTAGAGCTTGTGATAGGTGTGACAGCCTGGTGGTCAATGTTACATCAACACTACGGTAGCAGATGTGAATGTAAACACCACGTCATCACAGTGGAGGACAGATTAGTTGATTTGAATGTCTTATGGTGTTTGAAATACTTGTAACAGGGGAGTACTGAGGAAGTACTACAACATTCCTCTTAGAAGATGTCATGAGTATTTTAGGGGGAAAAGTGTGGTACCCCTTGCACCAGAAAACCCCCCATTTTTTCAGTTCTCAATACCACGAGTTTCGCGATCCTCGAGTTTAGCACTATGCATTCGGAAGAAAGCAAGCACGAAACTCTGGAGGGTACTGTACTTCCTTCCTTCCTTCCTTCCTTCCTTCCTTCCTTCCTTCCATCCTTCCTTCCTTCCTTCCTTCCTTCCTTCCTTCCATCCTTCCATCCTTCCTTCCTTCCTTCCTTCCTTCCTTCCTTCCATCCTCCTTCCTTCCTTCCTTCCTTCCTTCCTTCCATCCTTCCTTCCTTCCTTCCTTCCTTCCTTCCTTCCTTCCTTCCATCCTTCCTTCCTTCCATCCTTCCTTCCTTCCTTCCTTCCTTCCTTACATACTTCCTTCCTTCCTTCCTTCCTGACATACATACATACTGACATACTTCCTCCCCCCCCAGGTCCATCATCGCGTCCGTCGTCTCGGCAGCGCTCGCCTCCGTCATAACGTCGATCAACAACTGGTGGCGAATACGCGAAATCAAGGAGCATGTCAGTACCTCCCACAGCACACTCCTACAGGGCTACCAGCAGATGCACGCCGATATCCTCACATCCTTGGCACCTCTAACACACCCGGGGAACACCACTACACCCCCTGAAGCCTCTACACATCCCACTACGAAGGAAATAGCCGAGGAAATAGTAGTAGCGGAGATTAGACAAGTGAGGAGCGAGATTACGGAGGTGGCGAATGGGTTAAATGGTTTGTTTGGGGATGCGAAAGAGATGTTAGCGACTGTCTCGAGTGTGGTTGGTCCCGCTACTGTGCCCTCGAGTGTTGAGGGTGTGGGGGGTGCGAGTAGGGGTGTGGGTGGGGGTGCGGGGGATGTGGGATATGCAAGAGTAGCTGGGACTATGATGGTGGGAGCCGCTCTTGGGACGCTGTTTACGGCCTTTTTCCTGGGCGCTCTCGGGGGGTATGGGGGGTGAGGCGCACACACACACGCACACACATGCACACACACAGACATGCGGCCACATATGCACACACACATATGCGCACACATAATTATTAGGTAGATATATCACGGTTTTTTCTGTCGTTTTTTCGAAGGTAAGTTGTTAATAGAATGGTTTGTGATATTAGAGAGAGAGAGAGAGAGAGAGAGAGAGAGCAATGATTTAACAGAAAGATGGATAGATAGACAGAGATAGAGAGAGAGAGATAGAGAAAGAAAGAGAGAGAGAGCAATAATTTAACATAGAAGATGGAGAGAGAGAGAGAGAGAGAGAGAGCAATGATTTAACATAGAAAGATGGATAGATAGACAGATAGATCGAGAGAGAGAGAGAAAGAGAAAGAGAGAGAGCAATAATTTAACATAGAAGATGGAGAGAGAGTGAGAGAGAGAGAGAGAGAGAGAGAGACATACACAGACAGAGAGAGAGAGAGAGAGAGACATACAGACAGACAGAGAGAGAGAGAGAGAGGCAATAGATTGAGATAGAAAGATAGCAAAAATATTGACTTATAAAAAAAATTTGCATATGAAAACCAAATTATTATCAAATTATTTTATTCTTATTTCCATTTTTTTTTTTTTTTTACAACCCAACATGAATGACTTATACATATATACATGGACACCACATCCTTTATTATTCATCATACACACTACAAATCATACACCATACATTTTACACTACATCACAATACACCGGGAACTATCGCCGAAAGGAATTTTCACCACTGTCGTCTATTTTTGTTATTATGGTCAAAATGCAGTGAGGAAGCCACGCCCCCTGCCTGCCCTTCTATGCTACGGGGCAGCTGATTGGTGCATTCCTCGTATCATCACTACCAATCACAATATCTTCACTACTTAACAACGCGTGACCACTGGACAGCAATCTTCACTACTTAACAGCGGCGTGACCACTGGACAGAGCAATCTTCACTACTTAACAGCGGCGTGACCACTGGACAGCAATCTTCACTACTTAACAGCGCGTGACCACTGGACAGCAATCTTCACTACTTAACAGCGCGTGACCACTGGACAGCAATCTTCACTACTTAAGCGCGTGACACTGACAGCATCTTCACTACTTAACAGCGCGTGACACTGGACAGCATCTTCCACTACTTAACACGCGTGACCACTGGACAGCATCTTCATATTAACAGCGCGTGACCACTGGACAGCAATCTTCACTACTTAACAGCGGCGTGACCATGGACAAGCATCTTCACACAGAGGGTGTTTGATTTTCACCTCTGTAGTGAAGATTGCTGTCCAGTGGTCACGCGCTGTTAAGTAGTGAAGATTGCTGTCCAGTGGTCACGCCACTGTTAAGTAGTGAAGATTGCTCTGTCCAGTGGTCACGCGCTGTTAAGTAGTGAAGATTGCTGTCCAGTGGTCACGCGCTGTTAAGTAGTGAAGATTGCTATCCAGTGGTCACGCCGCTGTTAAGTAGTGAAGATTGCTCTGTCCAGTGGTCACGCGCTGTTAAGTAGTGAAGATTGCTGTCCAGTGGTCACGCGCTGTTAAGTAGTGAAGATTGCTCTGTCCAGTGGTCACGCCGCTGTTAAGTAGTGAAGATTGCTGTCCAGTGGTCATGCCGCTGTTAAGTAGTGAAGATCTTGTGATGGGTAGTGATGATACGAGGAATGCACCAATCAGCTGCCCCGTAGAATAGAAGGGCAGGCAGGGGGCGTGGCTTCCTGACTGCATTTTGACCATAATAAAAAGAATAGCCTATAGTGTTCTAATTCTTGATATTATAGGAGCCAATATATACATTTCATCAAGTGTTACCTGTGTTTCTGCATTCAGGGATGTAATACTACCAATAGCTTGATCTGTTAGGTTAATTAGGTGCCACTGTCCAGGTTAGGTTAACATTGCCACGTCGACGAGTTCTACCGTAGATAACACTATAGTCGCCAGTCACTCGCCACTGCACTAATGTCGCCGGGCACGAATGTTAGCCTCACTACAGCCTTGTATGTGCCACTGAAGACATGTAGTGTGATGTACATAATATAAACTACTGTGCATGCCTCTTCAGTGGCACATACAAGGCTGTAGTGATGCTAGAAGGTGTAATATATTGTACCTGGCGACCTTAGTGCACTGGCGAGTGACTGGCGACTATAGTGTTATCTACGGGAGGTTGGTGTTTCGGCGAGAATTCCCATCGGCGACAGTTCCGTAAACCAAATCATGCATTATACACAGGCATAGACCACTGTATACCTGGACTGCACACGCGACAATGTTTTGAATTGCGGGGCTGCGTAGGGGCCTGCGGGGCTGCATAGGGGCCTGCGGGGCGCCCGACAAAGAGATATAGTGGTCTATGGACTATCATATAGACTGGTTTATCAGTATATATGGTATACTGTAATCTTCGTAAATGTTTGTTCTATAATATTATCAAATAAAAAACAGTAAAACACGCTAAAGAAATGCCATTACGAGACTATGAAGAAATATGCATGAACTTAATATTCACTTCAACTCTTCGCCATTTAAAACTTTGCGAGTCAACTTTTATCATGAAGGGTATCAATAGAAGCGCAATTTTATTAGCTTTCCATTGCTATATTTCGTTATCTGATAAATTAATTAGAACCATGCATAAATTAGCGTTAACTAAATAAATAAAATCATCAATCGGATAATTTTCCCGTTTGATGAGGTTATTTATTTAGTCAACGCTAATTTATACATGGTGCTAATTCATTTATCAGAAAACTAAATATATAAGTAAATAAATAACATCATCAATCGGGAAAATTACCCGATTGATGATTTTATTTATTTAGTTAACGCTAATTTATGCATGGTTCTAATTAATTTATCAGATAACGAAATATAGCAATGGAAAGCTAATAAAATTGCGCTTCTATTGATACCCTTCATGATAAAAGTTGACTCGCAAAGTTTTAAATGGCGAAGAGTTGAAGTGAATATTAAGTTCATGCATATTTCTTCATAGTCTCGTAATGGCATTTCTTTAGCGTGTTTTACTGTTTTTTATTTGATAATATTATAGAACAAACATTTACGAAGATTACAGTATACCATATATACTGATAAACCAGTCTATATGATCCGTGTATATATATATGAATCCGAGCGGCCCTCCGACTTCAGCCCCTTGTGCGACGGGCCAATATTCCGTGCACAGTCCAGGTACACAGTGGTCTATGTCACAGTACATTTTTTCATTATTTTATTCATATATTTCCTTCATTCATTCCCTTATACAAGTTATTCATTTATGCCAGTGTATAACTTGTCCTAGTGAAGCAGTATTTTCACCCCTAAGTAGTGTTGTCATAGAGGTTAACCCCTTCACGCCCAGATCTTTCCTTGGCTATATAAAATGGTCTGTTGTCAGCCATAAAATAAGGAAAAGTCACTGAATATACCACATGAGTTAGTGGACAAGGATACTAAACAGGTCATAGCTATAAAACATTGCTTATACAGGTTGAAGTTCCCAAACTCGGCAACCTCGGGACCAGCGCCGAGCCGAGTAATGGACTTTTCCGACTTTTAGAACGTAGATATATTAAGGGGAAAAAAAGCATGAAAATCAGCTTTTTCTTTTCCCTTGCCCCAGTAGGTGTTCCTGGACGTTTGGGAGCCATAATACCAATAACAGACCTGTAGAAGTACACAAAATAACAGTGTACACAACTCTACAGTCACAACACCACTGAACAATAACAACAAACAAATCGGCGGGAGAAACCAAGCGGCCTAGTGTGGTGGCACCCAGCGGCCGACCCGGCAACTACGCGCCGGGTTTTGGGTGTTCTGCCATGTTTTGGAAAATCCGGAACCATAGCCGAGTTTTGGGTGTTGCCGAGTTTGGGAACTTCAACCTGTACTCACTACAAAGCGTCTAATGGCACACAAATTACAATGGCAATTACGTTCTGGGCCTCAAGGGGTTAACGTTACAGATAAACCAAATAGTCAAATAGGTGAATGTGATAGTTTTATTGATAGGTAGTTAGTAGGGGATGGTTTAGTGTGATCCTGACCCCCCCCCCAAGTAAATTTAATATATTGTGGTAAGGAATATTGCAGGTTCTTTTTAGTGAAGCGGTTTTTTGAGGGTTTTTTTTTCTTCCCGTAAATCAGTTTCTTTTCCAAATAAGCCGTTACGAATAATTACGAAGCGAAGAAAAAAATAGGATGTGAAATTACGTATCTTTTTTGTGCGTGCGTACTCAAATGAGCTAACTTGTCATTTTGGTCGACTCAATTTCAGCGATTCTGCCTACCTCTCTGCCCCCCAACTCCCCCCCCCCCCCCCCCCCTGTTCCCCACCTCTTCCCATCATTCTCCCCACCCCCCCTTCCCTCTGATCACCCTATGTCCTCTCCGTCTTCTTCTACTACGTCTAACCGTTCCGCTGTTACGTGTATTCTTAACTTACCCCTTCCTCCTCGCTGTACAAGAGACTCCCTTTTGTCTCAACCATCCCCATCCCCATCCCCATCCCCATCCCTATCCCTGATCCTACTGACAGTCCTTCACCTTCTACACTTGATCCCCCACCTGTTATCCCTGACCCTACTCTGCTAACCCCTCTACGGACGCTACCATGACAACTATCATCCCTCGCTGACCTCTACACTACGTCTGTTCTGCATTGGAACACTCACGACTTCCCATCCCACAGATAAGACCTTTTGTAGTCTCCTTTCTTGTTATAAGCCTCAAGATATTTGCAAGCCCCATTTCAGTCAACTCAGTCAACTTTTTTACCCATTTCAGTCAACTCAGTCAACTTTTTTACCATTTCAGTCAACTCAGTCAACTTTTTTACTCATTTCAGTCAACTCAGTCAACTTTTTTACTCATTTCAGTCAACTCAGTCAACTTTTTTACTCATTTCAGTCAACTTTTTTACTCATTTCAGTCAACTTTTTTACTCATTTCAGTCAACTTTTTTTACTCATTTCAGTCAACTCAGTCAACTTTTTTACTCATTTCAGTCAACTTTTTTACTCATTTCAGTCAACTTTTTTACTCATTTCAGTCAACTTTTTTACTCATTTCAGTCAACTTTTTTTACTCATTTCAGTCAACTCAGTCAACTTTTTTACTCATTTCAGTCAACTTATTTACTCATTTCAGTCAACTTTTTTACTCATTTCAGTCAACTTTTTTACCCATTTCAGTCAACTCAGTCAACTTTTAACTTCAACAGTCATACACAAAGACAGCATAGGACACTACCTACACCCTGATACATACATTACCACAGCCTTTACCTTCCCAATGTGTGACCTCCTTCCCCAACAACTACACGTCCTTCCTCTGACCTGACCCTACTGCTGTAACGTTCCATTCCTTCCCCTTCCCTCACCGTCTCTCTCTCTCTCTCTCTCTCTCTCTCTCTCTCTCTCTCTCTCTCTCTCTCTCTCTCTCTCTCTCTCTCTCTCTCTCTCTCTCTCTCTCTCTCTCTCTCTCTCTCAAACACTTTCTCTGTGACCTCTCTCTCTCAAACACTTTCTCTGTAACCTCTCTCTCTCAAACACTTTCTCTGTGACCTCTCTCTCTCTCTCTCTCTCTCTCTCTCTCTCTCTCTCTCAAACACTTTCTCTGTGACCCCTTCTCTCTCTCTCAAACACTTTCTGTGACCCCTATCTCTCTCTCTCTCTCAAACACTTTCTGTGACCCCTATCTCTCTCTCTCTCTCTCAAACACTCTCTGTAACCCTCTCTCTCTGTGACCCTGACCCTGACCCTTGACATGCTTTGCCATAGTGCCATATGACCTCGGATGGCTGGCACATTCCCCCTTTTTAGCATTAAATCAATTCAATTTCAGCGATTGACTGATAATTTTGACGATTTTTAATTTCCTACCCAATTCGTTACATTCATCTAAAAATTAATATTACATTATCTCGATATTTTATTAATGACAACACTTTAAAAATTCATGCTTATAATTGATGACTCAGTAATTATGTAGCCATTAAACTCTTCATTAATAAGGCCAAATAATAGGCTGATTAAATTTGTATAATCTATGTACTATTCCTGTAGGATGTAAATGACAACCACTTAACACACATCATCTACAATACACATACACAGACACATACTATGCTACCCACACCTAGGCCTCCCGTTGCCCTAATCACACATAAACACGCTAATTACCCCTTTTAATTGCCCCCTTTCATTTTTTTTGATCTGGGGGGCAAAAGTAATTAGCGGACGGAAGTGGTTTAACCTGATAACTCAATCCACGTGACACACACACACACACACACACACACACACACACACACACACACACCTACACACACACACACTGCCCAACACACACAACACACCAAACCACAGCTTGTTACGCCCTCTGTGCCCTGTAAAATACAACTACGAATGAATGATACTCACACACACACACACACACACACACACACACACACACACACACACACACACATAACCCCACCACAGACCACAACACACACACATACAGATACACACACAGACACACAAATACACCCCACACACAGACACACACACACAGACCCACAAACACACACACACACACACATACAGATACACACACAGACACACAAATACACCCCACACACAGACCCACAAACACACACACACACAAACACACACACACACACAGTTATTTATATACATATATATATATGTGTCTCCTATAATGTGTATAATAAGGCATGGAGGAATTATTAATGTAGATATTATGCTAGAACACTTTTGAAAATAATAAATGATTTTTTTATAATATATCTTTCCTTTTGCATTTCACTCAGCCTAAGTGGCTGAGGGTCACTGTTCCGTCACAGGCACTTGTCAGGCGCACTATTGACACCTACACTGTATGTCACTGTGT
Source organism: Chionoecetes opilio (assembly GCA_016584305.1). NCBI lineage: Eukaryota > Metazoa > Arthropoda > Malacostraca > Decapoda > Majidae > Chionoecetes > Chionoecetes opilio. The sequence goes on along the minus strand of JACEEZ010000795.1, from coordinate 68,435 downwards.
CTACTAAGTGTCAATGTGTGTGTGTCACTGTGTGTGTATCACTATGTGACACGACACTGTATCACGCCTTACGGTCACTCAGGCGGATGTAAGCAGCACCATCTGTGGGCCGCCACCTTCACCTGCTGGGTGTTCCTGGCCACGACATCCACCTCAACCGTGAAGGCGTTCCACAGTGTCGCCGTGGCCCAAGTTAAGGCTCGCTGGCCCATCACGGTGTGGGTCCTCGGGGCCTCGAGAAGGAGATCACCTGACACTACCGTCCTCGTAGCGCGCTCTGACCTCCTCCACGGGATCCGAAGTCCTGCAAGGTGGAAGATGTTGCACCTGGGCCTTGTGCACCACTGTGAGGGCACCGACTCTCCTCCGGTGCCCCAGGCTGTCAAGCTGGGAGCGGGGATCGTCCCGCCACTGCTCCTGCTGTAGTCGTTGTTGTTGTTGTTGCTGTTGTTGTTGGAGCTGCAGCTGATGTTGTTGTTGTCGTCGCTGCTGCTGCTGCCACTGTTGCCGCGGGCGATGTTCCATGTGATGTTGGTCAGTTGGGTGTATGAGGCGCTCAGCACGTCTCCGCACTTTGTCCAGCAGTGACAGGTGGCACTGGGCACTACTCATCCAGGTGAGAGGACTATACTCCATGACGGGCCTCACTTGGGCCGTGTCCAGCCGCATGAGGCCGTCAGCGTCGAGCAGGTGCCTTACTCGCCGCAGGAGTCACCCTCAGGGAGGCGCGACGCGCCACTGTCTCCAGCAGGTGGCGGTCAAAGCTGAGCCTGGAGTCAACCTCCACCCCCAGGATGTTGATGGAGTCCTGGATGGCAAGGGTGTCGTCCCCAAACTTCAGTTTCCCCTCGAGCAGCCTGGAGGCCTCCCTGGAACGTGATATAACCATGGCCTGGGTCTTCTCGGCAGCAAACTTGACTTGCCACCGTCTTCCCCCGGCCGTGAGGTCACCAAGTTGACGGTGGGTGGCATCTATCACGTCGTTCGCAGTCTCCTCTCTGGTGTAGGAGTGGGACACGGTGCAGTCGTCAGCATAGGCAGACGCCACAGGGAGGCTTTGGAGGAGGTCATTGAAGTAAATGTTGCACAGGATGGGGCCCAGGACCCATCCCTGTGGGACGGAAGCCTCCACTGGGTATGTGGCTGACGTGCTCCCATTCACCGCCACCCTCAGACTCCGGCTGTGCAGGGAGCTCGAGAACAACGCCAGCAGGTGTCCCGTGATGCCGAGCTGTTGGAGCTTTGCCAGGAGACCCTTGTGCCACACACAGTCAAAGGCCCCGGCGATGTCCAGGGCAATCACCAGCGATGGGCGGCCAGAGTCCAGGGAGTCCTGCCATGATGGGGAGAGCAGGAGAAGCAGGTCCGAGGCGGAGCGTCCCTTCCTGAACCCTTACTGTCTAGGGGACATCAGGGGGTGCTCCTCTAGGTGGCGGGGCAGTTGTCCTTTCCAAGATCTTGCTGACAACTGGCAGGAGCGAGACTGGACGATAGTGGGCTGGATCAGGCGTCTCCTTTTGCTATGGTTTCCCNAGTAGTAGTAGTAGTAGTGTAGAAGTAGTAGTGATTGGAGCAGTTAGTAGTAGTAGTAGTAGTAGTAGTAGAGATAGTGAGTAGTAGAGTAGTAAGTAGTAGTCAGTAGTAGTTTAGTAGTGTAGTGAGGGGGGTAGTAGTAGTATAGTATTATAAGTGAGAGTAGTAGTAGTAGTAGTAGTGTAGTAGTATGTAGAGTAGTAGTATAGTAGTAGTATGAGTATTTAGTAGTAGTAGTAGTAGTTAGGGTAGAGAGTTAGTAGTAGTAGTAGTAGTAGTATAGTAGTAGTAGTAGTAGTAGAGTAGTAGTAGTAGTAGTAGTAGTAGTAGTGTAGTAGTAGTAGTAGTAGTAGTAGTAGTGTGTAGTAGTAGTAGTAAGTAGTAGTAGAGTAGTAGTAGTAGTAGTAGTAGTAGTAGTAGTAGTAGAGTATGTAGGTAGTAGTAGTAGGTAGTAGTAGTATAGTAGTAGTTATGTAGTAGTAGTAGTTAGTAGTAGTAGTAGTAGTAGTATAGTAGTAGTAGTAGTAGTTGTAGTAGTAGTAGTAGTAGTAGTAGTAGTAGTAGTAGGTGTATAGTAGTAGTAGTAGTAGTAGTAGTAGTAGTAGTAGTTAGGTAGTAGTAGTAGTGTAGTATAGGTAGTAGAGTAGTAGTAGGAAGTAGTAGTAGGTAGTAGTAGTTAGTAGTGTAGTAGTAGTAGTAGTAGTAGTAGTAGTAGTAGTGTAGTAGTAGTAGTAGTAGTGTGGTAGGTAGTAGTAGTAGTAGTAGTAGTAGTAGTTAGAGTAAGTAGTAGTAGTGTAGTAGTGTAGTAGTAGTAGTAGTAAGTAGTAGTATAGTTAGTAGTAGTAGTAGTGTAGTAGTAGTAGTAGTAGTAGTAGTAGTAGTAGTAGTAGTAGTGTAGTAGTAGTAGTAGGTAGTAGTTAGTAGTAGGTAGTAGAGTAGTAGTGTAGTAGTAGTAGTAGTAGTGTAGTAGTAGTAGTAGTAGTAGTATTAGTAGTAGTAGTAGTAGTAGTGTAGTAGTAGTAGTGTAGTAGTAGTTGTAGTAGTAGGTAGTAGTAGTAGTAGTAGTAGTAGTAGTAGTAGTAGTAGTAGTAGTAGTAGTAGTAGTAGTAGTAGTAGTAGTATGTAGTAGTAGTAGTAGTAGGTAGTAGTAGGTAAGTGTAGTAGGTAGTAGTAGTAGTAGTAGTTAGTAGTAGTAGTAGTAGTATGTAGTAGTAGTAGTGTGTAGTAGTAGTAGTAGTAGTAGTAGTAGTATGTAGTAGTAGTAGTAGTAGTAGTAGTAGGTAGTAGTGTAGTAGTATTTAGTAGTAGTAGTAGTAGTGTAGTAGTAGTAGTAGTAGTAGTAGTCGTAGTAGTAGTAGTGGTGTAGTAGTAGTAGTGTAGTATAGTAGTAGTAGGTGTAGTAGTGTAGTAAGTAGTAGTAGTAGTAGTTAGTAGTAGTAGTAGTAGTAGTAGTTAGTAGTAGTAGTAGTAGTTAAGTAGGTAGTAGTAGTAGTAGTAGTAGTAAGTTAGTAGTAGGTAGTAGTAGTAGTGTAGTGAGTAGTAGTAGTAGTAAGTAGTAGTAGTAAGTAGTAGTAGTAGTAGTAGTAGTAGTAGTGTAGTAGTAGTAGTAGTAGTAGTGGTAGTAGAGTAGTAGTAGTAGTAGTAGTAGTAGTAGTAGTAGTAGTAGGTAGTAGTAGTTAGTAGGTAGTAGTAGAGTAGTAGTAGTAGTAGTAGTGAGTATGTAGTAGTAGTAGTTAGTAGTAGTAGTAGTAGATAGTAGTGTAGTAGTAGTAGTAGTAGTGGTAGTAGTAGTTAGTAGTAGTAGTAGTAGTAGGTAGTAGTAGTAGTGTATAGGTATGTAGTAGTAGTAGTAGTTGAGTATAGTGTAGTAGTAGTAGTAGTAGTAGTAGTAGTAGTAGTAGT
>JACEEZ010000795.1:50000-60000 GCA_016584305.1 Chionoecetes opilio | reverse complement strand
TTTTTTACACCTATGCCTATAGCGCATGTAGGCAGTGAGCTCCATGGGTGGGATGGTAGGCCCTGGAGGCTCACTCGAGGGCTGTGATGGTTGGCCCTCGCCAGTTGGTGGCACAGGCAGGATTGTTATAGTGACGCCTGTGATTAGAGGCTCATGCCGCCCCCCTGTGTCCTCCCAGGCACTCGCAATCCAAGGTAGAGTTAATGGACAGGGCATAGTGTTGCAGTAATTAAGTGCTCAAGTGATGTAACATTAAGTTGTACAGGTACAGCACTGTATACAATACAGTACAGAGTTGTGATTATACAGTGATTAAAGTGTTACAATGCAACTGAGTCCCCCTAACATCTTCTACATGTTACAACAAGGCTGCCCTCTCCTGGGGTTACAGGCCTGCTGCTACCCGTTCATTGCTAAGTGTAGTGTTTATGCTTTTACAGTAATGTATTTTTTTTTTTTTTTTTTTTTTTTTTTTACCCATATCAGAGGAGGACATTGCATAACTCGGCACATTGAATAACTCTGCAAGGGCCAGAGCCCCTATCGTGCCCAGTTATAAGGCTTTTACTGTACCTGTTGGTGGGTGACCGCCTCGGCCCGCTGCTTGTCGGCCGCTGCCTTCACCACCTCCGCACGCTCCAGGTACTCCTTGGTCTTCTTGCGGAAGTGTGCGCGTTTACTGTCCTCCCGCACATCTGTAGTGATAGTGTGTCATTCACCCATGGTCTTGTCCACACGAGCCGGCTCGTGATCGGCAGTTTTACCCTCCCGGTGCGAGCTTGGAGCTCATTATTACCGATCTTTGGGCAATGCTGGGACCTCACACACCACAGTCTAATACTGTCTTCCGACGTGCAGGCTGGGGCTGGGGGCACTGACGTCCCGCGATCCAGGTGACGCAGACTCTCACTGATCCAGCCCAGTCTGAACCCATCACCACACTGTTCATAGCTCCTCTCCCTCTTTCCCAGGGCACAAACCTCTCCTTTGTACTTGTATTGTATTTATCATTCTTACTGTCTACCACTACCACTGCTACTACTACCACTACTACTACTACCACTGCAACTACTACTGCTACCATAAATTACTACTACTAGTAGTAGTAGTACTGTAGTAGTATTAGTAGTATATACTGCTGTATATAGCACAAAAAAGTAGTGACTGTGCAGACTGTGCCACACACCCCACAGCCGTACCCTTGGCGGCGTGCAGCAGCAGGCGGATGCCCTGCTCGTAGCACGTGAGCGCCTCGCCGTACTTGTGTTCCCCGTCCAGCTGCACGGCGCGCGTCAGCACCTGCACCGCCGCAGCTTCCGAGCCCCCCATGGCCCCTCCTGCCTCTGGGGGGGGGGGGGGGGAGTTGTAGTTGTAGTACTAGTAAATACACAGTATAATACGAGGCTGTATTATGAAAACCCCAGAAAAGTAACATATTTCTTCCTGCAACCTTTGTCTGATCTTTACCCGAGTGCTGCCACCCAAGGGAAGAGAGGGAAAACATTATTGATGAAAAGACAGACCATTCTTTTAAATATGTTAACACAGCACACTACACAGATAAAGCACCACAGGATGCAGTAACGCACAGCCAGGCCCTGCAGGTTACTACACAGACTACTTATAATAAAGAAAACTAGTTACATTTTTGGCACTCAAAAAATTTTGCCACTCGAAATTTTTTGGCATTTTATAGCAAGCAAGTGAGGGAGTGCCAAAAATGTTTGAGTGCCTAAAAAAATTTGTGCCAAAATTTTTTGTGTCAAAAAATTTTGAGTGCTAAAAATCTTCTAATATATATAATATAAACTTCAGTTGTTTTAATTTGAAGTTCAGTTGTTTTACTTTAAAGTTCAGTTGTTTTAATTTAAAGTTCAGTTATTTTAATTTGAGAGTGAAAAGGTGTACCTAGTGATGCTATAATTCGTAATATTTGGTGGCTGGCGACATTAGTGCACTGTGGCGACTATAGTGTTATCTACGGTAGTGCACAGCCTTGGGCCTCCCACCCTTCCTTCCCCACCAAGTGTTCAGCCCCTCTCCCCGGGGATTACAGGAAGTTTCGACGGAATGCACTTTCGTCGGTAGAAAATGGAGGTTTCGACGGCACCGTCGAACTCTGTCGAAACTTCCAATATGTCTATCATAGAGTAAAACCTAAAGGTATTTTGTCATTGAGAGGATTAATATAAAATACAAAGTTACTAGATCATTGCCCACCAGAATTCAAGTGAAAAGCCTCTACAGCCAAGATGCCCCCATATCTTTCCTTGTTTCCCAGCCTAACGTGGTAACACCTATCAACCTTAGCTTGCCTGTCATTAATATTGTATTTAATAGAATCAATTAGCGATAAAGACTAATAAACAGTGAACAACAGTACTGTTTGTGCGGCTTCATCCCCAGGCTGAGGCAGTGCCCTCCTGATGGTCACAGTAAATTACACTACAGAAAACGGCCCCTCAGTTTGTGGGGAAACCCGGGAATCCTGACAGACACTATTTATTTATTCATTTATTTAGTTCCTCTATTCATTATCTATTGTCCTCATCATCATCCCTCAGCACAGGAGGGGGCGTCCCATAAGATTGTTTTTAATTCTATAGAATTTAAAACAACTGTTTTGTGTTAATAAGAATTTTATTTCTTTTAAATTTCATGGTTAAAAAATGATCCATGAACTGTCACCTTAAAAGCTCCAGGAGTCGAGTCACTTGTTGTTTTCTAAATCAGACTCAACACCCTCGGTCATTATCCTTATATTCCTATGTATATACTAGTACGTATACATTAATATAAATTTTATTTGTAAGTGTCAAATGTTAAATATTGTTTACAAATACGTATTTTCATTTATATCATCGATATGTTAAATTCCGCATGTTGAAAGATCAAAAATATTATGAAGGGACGAATGAGAGGGTTCCGCGGCAAGGACTTGGAAGGTTCCACGTTGCACTAAGTTGGAAGTTTCGACGGTGTCGTCGAAAACGCATTCCGTCGAACCTTCCTGTTACCTCCCCGGGGGAGTTTCAACCTTCCTAACTTCCTTCCTAACTCCTGGACAAGACACAAGGGCTGGGACAGTGGCGCATGAACCTCCAGTACAGTGCCAGGATACACTGCTAAGTGCAGGACCTCCAACACCCTGCCAGACCAGGTGGAGTTATAATGGAGGAGAGTTTCGCGGTCGTTTTCAGAGACACCAACTACTTTTTCTTGGCCTACAATAGGTGCTTGTTCTAAGGGCGCGTTTTATTTTGCGCAAACCCCCCAAAAAAAAAAAATATATATATATATATTTGTGGTTAAAGGTTAGGTTAGGTTTCTCTAAAACCTGTAAGGTTAGGTTAGGTTGGGTTAGGTTAGGTTAGGTTTCATTAAAACATAAGGTTAGGTTAGGTTTCATTTTTTTTTTTGGTTTGCGCAAAACAAAACTAGCACCCTTAGAACAAGCACCTATTGTAGGCCAAGAAAAAATAGTTGGTGTCTCTGAAAACGACCGTGAAACTCTCCTCCATTATAACCCAGATGGCCCTGGTAGATAGGGAGGCCAGGACTGGCAGCCGCGGGCACCACCACTGTGTCGCCTCTATACAACACCAAGTAAACCTTCATTACCCTTCCTAACAGCCTCTATAACCTTAACACAGGGAGACAGTCTTACCATCAGCCTCTCCCTGTGTCTGTCTCGTCACTCTGCTCTCTAGCTTGTACTTGTGCCTTGTTGCTTAGCTAATTCTTATCTATTTTGATCTAAACTTCCTGCTAGAAATCCTCCTTGGCACTGTTTGTTTACTTCTTGGACCACGTGGTTATTTCCGACTCAAGAAATAGCGAGGACTATACCTGTGTTTTACCCTATTTAAAGCCTCTATCTCCCTTATAAACCCATATAACGGATTGATACTGATGCATTATATTGTTATAGTTATATTTAGCGTGCACATGAGGCATATTAACAACTAGTTCCTCTTAAAAGTTGTATAATCGTGATATAAATTCAACATATATCAGGAAGATTTTGGGTAGGATTCATAAAATTGGAATAAATACTTCAAATAACCTTATAATGGCTATATAAGGGCATAAATAAACGTAATTTAACATATATTCATAGTTTTACTCAAGAAAATGTGGTAGAAATAGGAGAAATTAGTAAAATAAGGAAATCATGAGTAATTGAGACGGTAACACATATAAATTGGAATAAATACTTCAAATAAACTTACTATGGCTACATAAAGGCATAAATAAACGTAATTTAACATATATATCATAGTTTTAGTTAAGGAAATGTGATAGAAATAGGAGAAATTAGTTAAAATAAGGAAATGGAGGAAGTAATTGAGACGGTAACACATATAAATTGCAATATTGACTTCAAATAAACTTACTATGGCTATATAAAGGCATAAATAAACGTAATTTAACATATATATCATAGTTTTAGCCATGAAAATGGGCTAGAAGTAGGAGAAATTAGGTAAAATAAGGAAATCTAGGAAGTAATTGAGACGGTAACACATAAATTGGAATAAATACTTCAAATAGGCTTATAATACCTACATAAGTGCATAAATAAACGTGTATTAACATATATTTCATAGTTTTAGTTAAGAAAAACGTTTAGAAGTAGTAGAAATTAGGTAAAATAAGGAATTTGTGGCAGTAGTTGAGACGGTAACACATATAACTTGGAATAAACACCTCAAATAAGCTTATAATGGCTATATGAGTGCCTAAATAAACATAAATTAACATATATATGATAGTTTTAGTTAAGAAAACGTTATAAAAGCAGGAGAAATTAGGTAAAATAAGGAAATCATGGCAGTAATTGAGACGGTAACACATAAAATTGGAATAAATACTTCAAATAAACTTACTATGGCTATATACAGGCATAAATAAACGTAATTAAGCATATATATCATAGTTTTAGTTAAGGAAAATGTGGTAGAAATAGGAGAAACTAGTTAAAATAAGGAAATGCTGGGACGGTAACCCAAGCAGGAATTATCGAGGCACTCAGTTCCCTAAGATCGATGGCGGAGAGAACACGGCAAGGAACACTGCAAATAACACGTTAAGAACACGTTAAGAACACGGGAGAACAAGAGAACAGAACACGGTGGCAGGGAGGAGGCTATAAGGAGGAGATAAGGAGGCTATAAGGAGATAAGGGAAGCAATATAAGGGAGAGCAGAGGAACGCGGCCAACATGACTTCCAAGGTGCGTTAATGAATGGCTCGTAGGATAAGGCTAAGGGCTAAGGGTCGTAGGATAAGGGTACATATAAGGGTCGTAGGATAAAGGGTAAGGGTCGTAGGGTAATGGTTAAGGGGTCGTAGGATAAGGGTAAGTAAGGGTCGTAGGGTAAGGGCAATAGGGTCAGGGTTAAGGGGTCGTAGGATAAGGGTAAGGGGTTAAGGGTCGTAGGATAAGGGTACATATAAGGGTCGTAGGATAGGGGTTAAGAGTCGTAGGATAAGGATAAGGGGTAAGTAAGGGTCGTAGGATAAGGGCAATAGGGTCAGGGTTAAGGGGTCGTAGAATAAGGGTAAAGGTTGTAGGCTAAGGGGTCGTAGGATAAGGATAAGGGGTAAGTAAGGGTTGTTGGGTAAGGGATAAGGGTAAGGGTTCGTAGGATAAGGGTCAGAATAAGGGTAAGGGTCGTAGAATATGGATAAAGGGTCGTAGGATAAGGGTTAAGGGATTGTAGGATAAGGGTAAGAGTTAAGTGTTCGTAGGATAAGGGTAAGGGGTCGTAGAATAAGGGTAAGGATTAAGGTGTTGTAAGGATAAGGGTCGTAGGATAGGGTTAAGGGGTCGTAGGATAGGGTTAAGGGGTCGTAGGATAGGGTTAAGGGGTCGTAGGATAGGGTTAAGGGGTCGTAGGATAGGGTTAAGGATCGTAGGATAAGGGTAAGGTTTAAGGGGTCATAGGGTGTGTGTGTGTCTGACCGAAAGAGCGAACGCGCAGTTCTCGTCCACTATAACGGAGTCAGCCCCGTACCGCCGCGGCCACGGGTACGGCGCGGGCCACAGTGGTCCATAGAAGGTAATCTCGGGCACGCGGGACTCGAACCTAGGATCAGCGCATCAAGGTATACCCTGGGTACGTCTCTGTAGTATTCAGTGGGAGACACTTAGCGAAAACATGTCAAAATATTCCATTTACCGGCATCAAACTATGTCATATATTTCAGGGAGACTATTACGCTGAAAGGCTAATATGGCGGCAATGTATTATCGTCCACCCTATATTTATCAATAACAATACTCCTATTGTCACTAATATGCCATAAATAAGGTATTTAAGGGTAAATCTCACCTTATTTCCCATTAAATAAGGTCTATATATCGGGAATAAACACTAAACATTGCCGCCCAGTTGGTTCCTGAACGCTGATTGGCTGAGAGATGTAGGGAGAGATGCCAGGCCTTTGATTGGCTCGGAAGGCTGGCCTCGCCGCCATGTTACGAGGTGCCAATTACGCATTTTAACGAATAATCACTTTTTTATTCGTGCACCTATATAGGATTCCATAGCCTCGTTGAAAACTGCAGTTCTTTTTAAGACTTTTCATAAAAAGTCTCTTGAGTTTAAGGCCTACGTAAAAGAAATATGACTCAATCAGTTAGTAACACCGTAGATTTTAGCAATATTTTGTTGATAATTCTTTTTTTACACTAAATACAGGGGGATTTTTGTGTATTTTAATATTTTTCAATATTTCCGGATCGTTTTATGTAATAATCACGCGCCTGGTGGCTGTATTTTGTTTATTTATTTTAGGCGGGTTTTGTTTACATTTTAACGTCTAACTTGTTCCTCCTTCTAAATGAGCTGTGAGGTTATTTGTGTGTGATTAGCTATGCTTACAGGCGCAGTGTGTTTGTGTGTGTTTTTCACGTATTTACTGGAGGAATACATCTGACTCAGTGGTTGAAAGGGTCAAATTATCGAAAAAACAAAACATGTATTGCTCCATGGTTTCAACACTGAACTAGGATCTGTTACTGTTTATAAGATACACACATCATATACTATTTACTCATATTTTTTCACGAATTATTGAGCTTTGGGTAAAAAGTCGATTTTTGTTATGGTAAATTTGAGGGGTTTTCGGCCATCTTTTGAAACACGATATTTCATTCATTCTTCGTTATTTCATTGTTTTTTTAGGCTTATTGTGTCCTATTTATCATTATTTTACTTTATCCGTGTTGATTTATTCACTATTCGCTGTATTTGATTATGAAGTTGTTTTATTAAAATTATTTATAATTTATATAGTTGTAGCCTCGAGTTGCATGTCAAGATCAAGAGGAGCTCTGATCCAGCTCTTGATGACGTCACAGCGGCCATATTGGAAATTTATTCTTATTCTTACATTATATCAATTTACGCCTCCCCGTGCAATATTCAAGGCTATGTAAGGGGTAAGAAAGCGTGTGGGGCTGTATTGCATGATATTATCCATTGACAAAGACATTATATGCACGATAAATAGGTAAAAACTGGGTATTTCTGGCTTCACTTATCTTATTTCTTTCTTTTCTTATGCTTTTTACCTCAATTTACGGTTCCCTTGCAATATTCATGGCTATGCAAGGGGTAAGTAAGGGTGTGGGGGCTGTAACATGCCAGATAAATTTATAAACACCCAAGCAGAGGCAATATATGCACGCTAAATGGAGAAAAATAGGGTATTTCTGGGTTCAAAACTTTCCGCTATTATAAAAACAAGCCTTTTATTTATATTCTAATAGATTTTGATGTGTTTGTGTCCTCACTAATAACAGACACTAGCAGCATCACTCACAGACATCTGAGAACAACAGTTACTGGAGTCTGGACAGGAAACATTGTTACCAACCTTTGGAAACAGTTGGGAAACATTGTTTCCAAACAAAGTTTCCATCAATACTAGGGCAGTGAGAAGCGGGGCAAGGTTTGTGGGGCGGGGATTCCCACACACATGTCAACAAACATTTATTGCCAACAACGAGTGCCTGAGTCATTCCATACACATCACAACTATTCAGGAAAACTAAGTTCAAAATCGGTGACAGCCCACGACCCAAATATTACCAAAAATGTATTCCCTCGAATGGTCCAGACACCATACTGATCGTTGTATTGAAGTCATGATTAATCTAGCAATGCCTGGCATATTGTTATGTCTTGTAGTAAGTTTTGTCTAATTTGTGGTTTTTAAGGAATATCTGGAAGTATCATGTCATTGTGAATTGGCTGAAATAGGGACTTCTAATCATTGTAACTGAAAACTGACTCCAGATTCGTGTTCAGCATGCCCGATAACTGCTAGGAACTCATTGTCAAGCAAATCTATTTTTCAAAAAGTATTGCACATTTTGCAAGGGGTATGCCTTGATTTTTTTTTAAATAAAGGTTTTTTCAATAACTAAAAAGCTATGGCAGATAAATTGCAACATGTATAGAGAAGTAAATATGAAGTAGATCAAGGGCTATCATTTGGCGTAAAGCAAAAATATATTGATTGGTAAATATTGATAAGTGTGAGTACTTATAATTATAGTATAAATGCGATGGTTTTGGTGAGTACAAGTAATACAATCTGTGCTGTTTGGGCATGTTTGAGCGAGTTCTTATTTTCAGGGGCTAGAGGTTACCATCGGATAATTCAGACTTACGGCTAATTCGACCCAGGCCTCCCCTCAATTAGTTCAAATTAGAGAGTTTGCTGTACGAATGTCAATTATTTTGTGTGTGTATTCATCTAGTTGTATTCATCTAGTTGTATTCATCTAGTTGTATTCATCTAGTTGTATTCATCTAGTTGTATTCATCTAGTTGTATTCATCTAGTTGTATTCATCTAGTTGTATTCATCTAGTTGTATTCATCTAGTTGTATTCATCTAGTTGTATTCATCTAGTTGTATTCATCTAGTTGTATTCATCTAGTTGTATTCATCTAGTTGTATTCATCTAGTTGTATTCATCTAGTAGTATTCATCTAGTTGTATTCATCTAGTTGTATTCATCTAGTTGTATTCATCTAGTTGTATTCATCTAGTTGTATTCATCTAGTTGTATTCATCTAGTTGTTTTCATCTAGTTGTATTCATCTAGTTGTATTCATCTAGTTGTATTCATCTAGTTGTATTCATCTAGTTGTATTCATCTAGTTGTATTCATCTAGTAGTATTCATCTAGTTGTATTCATCTAGTTGTATTCATCTAGTTGTATTCATCTAGTTGTATTCATCTAGTTGTATTCATCTAGTAGTATTCATCTAGTTGTATTCATCTAGTTGTATTCATCTAGTTGTATTCATCTAGTTGTATTCATCTAGTTGTATTCATCTAGTAGTATTCATCTAGTTGTATTCATCTAGTTGTATTCATCTAGTTGTATTCATCTAGTTGTATTCATCTAGTTGTATTCATCTAGCTGTATTTTCCAGGGCCTGAGCTACACTGGTATGGCCCCGTCTCCATAGCTACATTTAATCATTCCTGCTTAGTGGTTACAGTGTGCGTGGATAATCACTGCGTACGCCTCCGAAAAGTTAATGTTTACACGTATGAGGCACCATGTTTATAACCAAATAATGTAGAATATCAACACTTACAATTGTAGTTAGTATTTCGTTGCGTAGCCCTTCCTCTTGACGACCCTTTGAAGGCGACGTGGTACACTGTCAGCAAGATTGTGAAGGAACTCAGGCTTAAATTCTTCCCAACACTTCCGGAGCTCCATTGCAAGCTTGGGGAGTGTAGAGGTGTCACGTGAGCGGAGATTGCCTTTAACGATGGCCCAAAGATTTTCTATGGGTGAGAATTACCTGGCCAGTCATCTATTCTCCCACTCTTGCAGTCATCAAGCCACTGTATCACATCTCGAGCTGTGTGGCAGGAAGCTCCATCCTGTTGGAAAATCTGTGTCTGTGTCTATTCAAAGCAGGCCTCCAGGTGGTCATTTAAAAGATCAAAATACACCACT
>JACEEZ010000795.1:30000-47500 GCA_016584305.1 Chionoecetes opilio | reverse complement strand
TCCCTCTATCCTACCCCCTATCCTTCTATCCTTACCCCCACTATCCCCTTCCCCAAACCCCCAACCCCCCAACAGTGCTCAAATCCCCCCCTTATCGAGTCAACGAGAAGGGGTATGGCAGTTTCAACCTTCCCATCGAGATATACTTCAAGACCAACCACCCGACTGACACCAGGAAGACACAGTGAGTCCCAGGAGGGCATAGGAAGGTAGTGGTAGAGTGGTATAGTGTCATAGGCTATGTATGGTGTGGGAAGGGATAGGACAGTGCTGAGAGTAAGGTGAGGGTGGTGGTTTGGGCACGTGAAGAGGAGAGATTGAGGTGGTTTGGGCACGTGAAGAGAAGGTGGTGAGGCATTGGGGAGAGCTGTTGGAGTGGAAGTGCCAGGTGAGAGTAAGGCGATGGAGGTGGTTTGGGCACTAGAGATAAAACAGAGTATAGTTTGACCTGATATATGACCTTGTGACCTCCCTTACAGGTTCGAGTATTACCAAACTTTGTATTGATTTGACTTTGCCATAGTTTGACCTAATTCAAAAAATATCTCGAAATGAAAAAACCTCAAATTTAGCCCAGAAATAAATGGTCAGTGTCTGTAAATGAGTAGGCTAATGTTAACCCCTTGAGGCCCAGAACGTAATTGCCATTGTAATTTGTGTACCATTAGACGCTTTGTAGTGAGTATAAGCAATGTTTTATAGCTATGACCTGTTTAGTATCCTTGTCCACTAACTCATGTGGTATATTCAGTGACTTTTCCTTATTTTATGGCTGACAACAGACCATTTTATATAGCAAAGGAAAGATCTGGGCGTGAAGGGGTTAACGCAATATTATGACCTTATATGACCTCGTGACCTCGCTTACAGGTTCGAGTATGACCTGTTCCTTCAGCATGTGGAACGCCCGCCCATCAACCACCACCGCAAGGAGAAGTTGACCTTTCTCAAACCTTCGGAGGATTTCAAACGTATTCTTCTGCAGGGTGGCGGGGTGAGTGTGTGTGTGTGTGTGTGTGTGTGGGTGTGTGGGTGTGTGGTGGTGGGGTGGTGAGTGGGGGGATGTGGGGTGTGGGGTGTAGTGTGGTGGGTGGGGGTGTGTGTGTAGGTGTGGGTGGTGTGGGTGTGGGTGTGGGTGGTGTGGGTGTGTGGGTGTGGGTGTGGGTGTGGGTGTGGTGGGTTTGGGTGTGGGTGTTGGGTGGTGGTGGTGTGGTGTGGGTGTGGTGGGTGTGTGGTGGGGTGGGTGTGTGGTGTGGTGGGTGGGTGGGTGGTGGGTGTGGGGTGTGTGTGGTGTGGGTGTGTGTGTGGGGTTGTGTGGGTGTGTGTGGTGTGTGTGTGTGTGGTGGGTTGTGGTGTGGGGTGTGGTGGTGTGTGGGTGTGGGTGGTGTGTGGTGTGGGTGTGTGGTGTTGGTGTTGTGTGTGTGGGGTGTTGTGTGTGGTGTGGGTGTGTTTGTGTGTGTGGGGGTTGGGTTGTGTGTGTGTGTGTGGGTGGGGGTGTTTTGGTTGGTGGTGTGGGTGTGTGTGGGGGGTGTGTGTGTGTGTGTGGTTGTGGTGGGGGGTTTTGGTGGTGTGTTGTGTGTGTTGTGTGTGTGTGTGTGGGTTTTGGGGGGTTTGGTGTGGGGGGTGGGTGTGGGGTGGGGGTGTGGTGTGTGTGGGTGGTGGGTGTGTGTGTGGGTGTGGGTGGGGGTGGGTGTTGTGGGGTGGTAGGTTGTGTGGTGGTGTGTGTGGGTGTAGGTGGGGGTGATGTTTGTGGGTGGGTGGTTGTGATGTGTTGGTGTGGGTGGGGTTGGGTGTGTGGTGTGGGTGTGGGTGTGTGTAGGTTGGGTGTGTGTGTGGGTGTGTGTGTGTGGTGTGGGTGTGTGTAGGTGTGGGTGTGTTGTGGGGGGTGTAGGTGGGGGGTGTGGGGGTGGTTTTTGTGGGTGTGGGTGTGTGTGGTGTTTTGGTGAGGGGGTGTGTGGGGGGGGGTGGGGGGGGGGGGTGTAGGTGAGGGGGTGGGGTGAAAGTGTGGGTGTGGTGATTGGTGGGTGTGTGTGTGTGGTTGTGTGTAGGGGTTCGTGTGGGTGGGTGTGGGGGTGTGGGTGTGAGTGTATGTGGTGGGGGTGTGTGTTGGGGTGGGTGGGGGGGGGGTGTGGGTTGGGTGGTGGGTGTGGTGTGGGTGTGGGTGTGGATGGGTGGGGGGTGTGGATAGGGGTGGTGTGGGTGTGTGTGTGGGTTGTATTCATCTTTTTTTTTTACGGGGCCTGAGCACGCTCGGTGGCCCCTCTCCTTCACATTTTTTAATCTTTCCTCTTTGGTTAGTGGGGGGAACCCCCCCCGGGGGGGCCCAAAAACCCCCCTACACCCGGTACCCACCTGCGGGGTGGACAGGGGCTGGGGTTTTTAAAGAAGACCGCCCGTCTTTCTTCGCTCCGCCCGGGGATCGAACCCGGGACTTCTCGGTTATGAGCCGACGTGCTATCCACTACACTACGATTTCCCCATTTATGTGTATTCCTATTACCTTCCCCTATGTCTGAGGTTTTCCACCCCCACTACCACTACTACTACCACCCCCCTCCCACAAACCACACCACCATACCCACCATACCCCCACTCCCCCCACTACCACCCTACCACAAAACCACTACCACTCCACCACACCATACCACCCTCCCACCCCCTACACACCCACTCCCACTACCCCTACCCACACCACCCCCAAATACCACCACCCTCCCGTCTACTCCTACCACTACCTCCACTACACTATCCACTAGCCACCACTACACTACACTACCACTACCACTACCCCCAAAACCCTCCCTACCACTACTAACCACTACCACCACCACTCACACCACCCTACACTACCATACCACTACCACCACTACCACTACCACCTACCATACCACTACCACCACCCCCTATACCACTACCACCACACCTATTCCATGCTTCACCAGCGACTACCACTACTAATCATTCATTCCCACACACCAACCACCACCACCACCACCACCCACCACCACCACCCCACTACTAACCATTCCATTCTACCACCACCCACCACTACCACCACCACCACCACCACCACCACCACCACCACCACCACCACCACACCACCCCACCATCACTACTACACCATTCCTTCCCACCACCACCCCACCACTCCCAAACCACCACCACTAACCCCCCCGCCCCCCAGGTGTTGGTGTCGGGGCAGGAGGACGCAGGTGTGGGCGACAAGACGGCAGTTTCGCGCCCTTCCAGCGGTGCCAAGATCAAGCCCCACCCCAGTGCTGTCCACCACACACAACAACAACAACAGCAGGACCACAACACGGCCGCCAATAAGCGACACAACAAACACATGGCCAATAAGGTGAGAGTGTGTTTGTTTGTGTGTGTTTTTGTCGGGCCTCTTCGCTCCTTCAGGCATCCTACAGGAGTCATGGGAGGGCATTAGAAGTCCCACAGGATTGCCATAGTATTCCTAGGTTTTTATAAGTATCCTTCGCTTTGTATACAATCCTTCAGAGTCCTTCACGGGCCTCTTCGCTCCTTCACGCATCCTACAGGAGTCATCGGGAGGGCATTAGAAGTCCCACAGGATTGCCATAGTATTCCTAGGTTTTTATAAGTATCCTTCGCTGTTGTATACAATCCTTCAGAGTCCTTCACGGGCCTCTTCGCTCCTTCACGCATCCTACAGGAGTCATGGGAAGGCATTAGAAGTCCCACAGGATTGCTATAGTATTCCTAGGTTTTTATAAGTATCCTTCGCTGTGTATACAATCCTTCAGAGTCCTTCACGGGCCTCTTCGCTCCTTCACGCATCCTACAGGAGTCATGGGAGGGCATTAGAAGTCCCACAGGATTGCCATAGTATTCCTAGGTTTTTATAAGTATCCTTCGCTGTGTATACAATCCTTCAGAGTCCTTCACGGGCCTCTTCGCTCCTTCACGCATCCTACAGGAGTCATGGGAGGGCATTAGAAGTCCCACAGGATTGCCATAGTATTCCTAGGTTTTTATAAGTATCCTTCGCTGTGTATACAATCCTTCAGAGTCCTTCACGGGCCTCTTCGCTCCTTCACGCATCCTACAGGAGTCATGGGAGGGCATTAGAAGTCCCACAGGATTGCCATAGTATTTCCCAGGTTTTTATAAGTATCCTTCGCTGTGTATACAATCCTTCAGAGTCCTTCACGGGCCTCTTCGCTCCTTCACGCATCCTACAGGAGTCATGGGAAGGCATTAGAAGTCCCACAGGATTGCCATAGTATTCCTAGGTTTTTTTAAGTATCCTTGCTGTGTATACAATCCTTCAGAGTCCTTCACGGGCCTCTTCGCTCCTTCACGCATCCTCAGGAGTCATGGGAGGGCATTAGAAGTCCCACAGGATTGCCATAGTATTCCTAGGTTTTATAGATCCTTCGCTGTGTATACAATCCTTCAGAGTCCTTCCGGGCCTTTCGCCCTCACGCATCCTAAGGTCGGAGGCATTAGAAGTCCCACAGGATTCCCATAGTATCCTGGGTTTTATAGTATCCTTCGTGGTATACAATCCTTCAGAGTCCTTCACGGGCCTCTTCGCTCCTTCACGCATCCTACAGGAGTCATGGGAGGGCATTAGAAGTCCCACAGGATTGCTATAGTATTCCTAGGTTTTTATAAGTACTTTGACAATCGCATGGGTGGCTCAAATAGGGATTAATAATACTAATACTAATACTGAAAATACTAATACTGATCGTTGTATTGAAGTCATGATTAATCTAGCAATGTCTAGCATATTGTTATGTCTTGTAGTAAGTTTTGTCTAATTTGTGGTTTTTAAGGACTATCTGGAAGTATCATGTCATTGTGAATTGGCTGAAATAGGGACTTCTAATCATTGTAACTGAAAACTGACTCCAGATTCGTGTTCAGCATGCCCGATAACTGCTAGCAACTCATTTTCAAGCAAATCTATTTTTCAAAAAATATTGCAAATTTTGCAAGGGGTATGCCTTGATTTTTTTTTTAAATCACGTTTTTTTCAATAACTAAAAAACTATGGCAGATAAATGCAAGAGGTAAAAAGGTAAGTATGAAGTAGATCAGGGCCTATCATTTGGCATAAAGCAAAAAAATATTGATTGGTAAATAACCGAGAAAATAGCATATTCGTACATTTATACAAAATATAAATTTTCTCGACAACCATGAGGTGTTTTGACAAGCCGATTACTGCATCATGTAGAACACCTCAAGATGAACCTTTGTTATTTCGATAAGTTTTCTTCTACGAATCAGCTTTGCGGCAAAATAACAAAAACCTGATTTTCGTCAATTTTGGAATATTTTTGAGCAGCCAAAAATCTGAAAATATTTTTTTCGCTAGATAATTGGAAATGCCGGGGATACAATTGTAGATCCATCCATTTACAATAACTTTTGATGGGTAAGTGTGGCTGTGCGAGAAACAAGTTGTGAGCTGAACGCGTTATAGTAAATATATAAGTTTATAATTCAGAAAGCGTTCATGATAGGTCAGTGTAGACGCGAGACCAGTGTTGCCACCTCAGTGTAGGGGAAGGGACTAACTCTATAGCATTGTCACGCATAGTAATATATCACACTTCTAGTTTAAAGCAGTTTGACTTTGAAAATCACAAGTTAGACTGAACCTGATGGGTAAGTGTGGCTGTGTGAGGCTGTAACTGTAAATATGTTGTCATTAGTAGTAGTAGTATTTTAATTTTATTTATTATTATTATTATTATTATTATTATTATTATTATTATTATTATTATTATTATTATTATTATTATTATTATTATTATTATTATTATTATTATTATTATTATTATTATATTATTATCACCACTACTACTACTACTGTTACTACTACTACTACTACTACTACTACTACTACTACTACTACTACTACTACTACTACTACTTACTACTACTACTACTGTTACTGTTACTGTTACTGTTACTGTTACTGTTACTGTTACTACTACTACTACTACTACTACTACTACTACTACTACTACTACTACTACTACTACTACTACTACTACTACTACTACTACTACTACTACTACTACTACTACCACCACTACTACTACCACCACTACTACTACTACTACTACTTCTACCACCACCACCACCACCACCACCACCACCACCACACCACTTCTACTACTACTACTACTACTACTACTACTACTACAACAATTATACAACTGCTACCGTTACTGTTAACTGTTTCTTGTCAACTCTCCCCCCCTTGAGACCCAGAACGTAATTGCCATTGTAATTTGTGTACCATTAGACGCTTTGTAGTGAGTATAAGCAATGTTTTATAGCTATGACCTGTTTAGTATCCTAGTCCACTAACTCATGTGGTATATTCAGTGACTTTTCGTTATTTTATGGCTGACAACAGACCATTTTATATAGCCAAGGAAAGATCTGGGCGTGAAGGGGTTAATATCACTACTTCTAACTACTACTACTACTACTACTACTACTACTACTACTACTACTAACAACAGTCCATTTCATATAGCAAAGGAAAGATCTGGGCGTGAAGGGGTTAAACCGTTTCAAAGCCTCCTATGACATCCTATAATATCCTATCTCTCCCACAGGACTCCAGAGGAAGGGTCGAAACTCCCACAAATAAAGTCGCCGATCAATTCTCCGCGCTCTTTGGGGAACCGATTAAGAAAATAGCCGAGACGCGAAGACCGAAAGTGACGAAAGAGAAGCCCCCCGTGGCCCCCCCAGCCCCCGCCCCCCCACCCACGGATAAACCCCCCTCCTCCACCCCCTCCCCCGCCCCGGACAAGCCCCCGCCAGCCCCCCACCACCACCACCACAAGGATAAAACCACCTCCTCGTCAACGTCAAAATCCAGCGATAAGAAATCCAAAGACAAGCATAAAGAGAAGTCATCATCGTCATCATCAGTAGGGGAGGGGGGCGATAAGGGGGGTGAGAAGGGGGCTAAGGAACGCGCCCCCCATAAGTCGACCTCCAAGCCGAAGAAAGAGAAAGAGAGAGAGAAGAGTAAGAAGAGAGAGAGAGAGAGGGGCATAAACATCATCACCAGAGAGAGAAAGAGCCTGTTGCGCCCCCTCCTACCGCCCCCCCTGCCGCCCCCCCTCGCCGTCCAGCCCCCCCATCCCCCGCCAAACGTGCCCTCTCCCCCCCCCCCACCACCAAAACAGAAGTACCCCCTAAGAAAAAGAAATCGGGTGAGGGGGAGAGCCGCCCCCCTATAGAAGAACCAGCGCCTAGAGAGAGAAAGAAAGACAAAAAGAGAGATAAAAAAGAGAAAAAGAAAGAGAAAGAGACAGAGGAGAGAGAGAAACCTGCCCCCCCTCCGCCCCCGCCGCCCCCCCCTGTCGAAAAGCCCCCTGTACCTAAGGCATCGGCTCAGAGCAGGGAAGATCGCCCCCCTACTGCTAAACCAGAGGAGCGGAGTAGGGGGTCAGAGAGGGGAAAGGTCGAACACAGGGTCAAGAAAGAGGTCACCGCCCCCCCGCCCCCCCCAGCCGCCCAGGTCAAAGAGAAGAAGGTCAAGGATAAACCCCCGCGTGCCCCCCCACCCCCAGTCCCCCCTCCCCCCCCACGCTCCAGGTCCTCCTCACGTTCCCCCTCCCCCTCCCTGTCCTCCTCCCGGTCCCCCTCCCCCGCACACTCCCCCTCCACCTCCCCCGCCCCACCTCGCTCCCCCTCCAAGTCCCGCTCCCCCTCCCGCTCCCCATCTCGCTCCTCCTGTGGGTCGGAACGGTCATTTTCCGTTCCAGATCCTCCTCCCCGCTCGACCCAGGCGCTCCCCTTCCTCGTCCCCAGCTCACACCCCCTCCCGTACCCCCTCCCGCTCCCCCTCCCGCTCCCCAACCTCCTCCTCCAGTAGCAGCTCCCCTCCTAGGGACATAGGGGGGGAGGGAGCCGCATCAACACCAGTAGTAGCACCTGGGGGAGTTATGCACCCTTTAAAGCACCTAATCCGGGATATGACCTCTTCCTCGAGTGAGAGTGAACCCCAGGCCCCCCCAGCCCCTCCCTCCAGCGACGAGGAAACCCCCCCTAACCCCACGCCAACCCCCCAGGGCAAGGAAACCCCCCGTGGCAACAGTAGCAGCGGTGGCACAAAGCGAGATCCCCCACCTCGCAGAACCCCAGTCAAGGAACGGAAAAAACGGCGGTCTGCAGCAACGTGAGGGGGTTGCCGGTCCTGCTTCCCCTGGGGTTGTAGGGGTTGTGGGAGGGGTTGAGGTTGGGGTTAATAGTGGTGGGGGGCAGCTGCAAGGGTTAGTTGAGCTGCAACATAAGATAATGAGTAGTGGGGATCGTAGGGTCCTGCAGCAAGTGGTGGATATCATAGCCCAGCACAGCGCATTTCATTTAACTCGCGCGCATTTTTCCTTTGATCTGTGCGCGCTCAGTGATCAGGTCGTGAAGGAATTGCACGCCTGTTTCTCTTAGGACCTACCTATACCCCTCCCTGCCTGCATACTGACACCCTATTTTAGTGTGTAGGGTGTAAACTAGGCTACTGACACACCCTTCCTGCCTACTGACACACCCTTCCTGCCTACTGACACACCCTTGCCTACCTACTGACACCCTATTTAAGTGTGTAGGGTGTAAACTAGGCTACTGACACACCCTTCCTGGCTACTGACACATCCTTCCTGTCTACTGACACACCCTTCCTGCCTACTGACACACCCTTCCTGCCTACTGACACACCCTTGCCTACCTACTGACACCCTATTTAAGTGTGTAGGGTGTAAACTAGGCTACTGACACACCCCTCCTGCCTACTGACACACCCTTGCCTACCTACTGACACCCTATTTAAGTGTGTAGGGTGTAAACTGACTACACCCTTTTACAAGCACACACCTCAAATTACAACCCTGTTTAACTACACTCACACTACCTACATTCAACTCACGTTCTACTTACACTCAACTTTCATCTTGCATACACCCTTTTTCACCCCACTTACGACCTACTTACACCCTGTTTACACCCTACTAACACCCTACTTACATCCTGTTTACACCCTACTAACACCCTACTTACACCACTTCATCTTGTACACCCTTACACCCACTTACGACCTACTTACACCCTGTTTACACCCTACTAACACCCTACTTACGAACTACTTACATCCTGTTTACACCCTACTAACACCCTACTTACGACCTACTTACATCCTGTTTACACCCTACTAACACCCTACTTACATCCTGTTTACACCCCACTTACGACCTACTTACATCCTGTTTACACCCTACTTACGACCTACTTACATCCTGTTTACACCCTTTTAACACCCCACTTACGACCTACTTACATCCTGTTTACACCCTACTAACACCCTACTTACGACCTACTTACATCCTGTTTACACCCTACTAACACCCTACTTACGACCTACTTACGACCTACTTACATCCTGTTTACACCCTACTAACACCCTACTTACGAACTACTTACACCCCACTTACGACCTACTTACACCCTGTTTACACCCTACTAACACCCTACTTACGACCTACTTACAGCCCACTTACGGCCTACTTACACTTACCCCCGGAGCTGGGCACTAAATAGGCATTGAATGTATTTAAATACTAAATACATGGGAGAAATATATTTAAATACTAAATACTAAATACATCAATTGTATTTAAATACATTTGTAAATATATTTTAAATACACACAAATCTGGATTTCCTTAGGATTTCCTTAGATTTTGGGTTTCCTTAGAAATTTCCTTCTCAGGCCTATATTTCCTTGGCAGTGGCAACCCTGGTTCACTGTAACATTTCCTTGGCCGTGGCAACCCTGGTTCACTGTAACATTTCCTTGGCAGTGGCAACCCTGGTTCACCGTAACATTTCCTTGGCAGTGGCAACCCTGGTTCACTGTAACATTTCCTTGGCAGTGGCAACCCTGGTTCACTGTAACATTTCCTTGGCAGTGGCAACCCTGGTTCACTGTAACATTTCCTTGGCAGTGGCAACCCTGGTTCACTGTAACATTTCCTTGGCAGTGGCAACCCTGGTTCACTGTAACATTTCCTTGGCCGTGGCAACCCTGGTTCACTGTAACATTGCCTTGGCAGTGGCAACCCTGGTTCACTGTAACATTTCCTTGGCCGTGGCAACCCTGGTTCACTAACATTTCCTTGGCAGTGGCAACCCTGGTTCACTGTAACATTTCCTTGGCAGTGGCAACCCTGGTTCACTGTAACATTGCCTTGGCAGTGGCAACCCTGGTTCACTGTAACATTTCCTTGGCCGTGGCAACCCTGGTTCACTGTAACATTTCCTTGGCCGTGGCAACCCTGGTTCACTGTAACATTTCCTTGGCAGTGGCAACCCTGGTTCACTGTAACATTGCCTTGGCAGTGGCAACCCTGGTTCACTGTAACATTGCCTTGGCCGTGGCAACCCTGGTTCACTGTAACATCAGGGTTGCCAGATAGTGGGGCGGGTTTATGGCCAAATTAACTGTGAAAAAAGTATTTACATTTTTATATTATGAGTATTTAAATACCATGTATTTAAATACTGCCCAGCTCTGTTTACATCCTACTTACGCCCTGTTTACACCCTACTTACGCCCTGTTTACACCCTACTTACGCCCTACTTACGCCCTGTTTACACCCTACTTACGCCCTGTTTACACCCTACTTACGCCCTGTTTACATCCTAATTACGCCCTACTTACGCCCTGTTTACATCCTACTTACGCCCTGTTTACATCCTACTTACGCCCTGTTTACACCCTACTTACGCCCTGTTTACACCCTACTTACGCCCTGTTTACACCCTACTTACGCCCTGTTTACACCCTACTTACGCCCTGTTTACACCCTACTTACGCCCTGTTTACATCCTAATTACGCCCTACTTACGCCCTGTTTACATCCTACTTACGCCCTGTTTACATCCTACTTACGCCCTGTTTACATCCTACTTACGCCCTGTTTACACCCTACTTACGCCCTGTTTACACCCTACTTACGCCCTGTTTACACCCTACTTACGCCCTGTTTACATCCTACTTACGCCCTGTTTACATCCTACTTACGCCCTGTTTACACCCTACTTACGCCCTGTTTACGCCCTACTTACGCCGTCACTTGTACACTTACGGAATCTCACTAATAATTACTAACGCAAGAATGACTGTATCTGTCTGTGTGTTTATCTGTAAGCCACTGCCATTGTTTTATATATATATCATAGCTGTGTTCGAGTACTGTTATCATTTGTTATTATTATTATTATCATCATTATTATTATTATTATTATTATTATTATTATTATCAGGTTCATATTCATAGTCATCATCATCGTCATCATCATTGTTGTTTGCCGCCACCACCACCACCACCACCATTTGTGTATTTTCATGGCTGTCAGCACATGTGTCTGTATGTATGTATGTGTGTGTGTGTGTGTGAGTGTGTGTGTGTGTGTGCATCTATGTGTGTAGATATTCATGTGCCTATGTGTGTGCGTGTGTGCGTGTGTTTTTGTCATTAAAGTATTTTCGCAGTTATGGTTTTGATTTGACGTTAACCCCTTGAGGCCCAGAGAGTAATTGCCATTGTAATTTGTGTACCATGAGACGCGTTGTAGTGAGTATAAGCAATGTTTTATAGCTATGACCTGTTTAGTATCCTTGTCCACTAACTCATGTGGTATATTCAGTGAGTTTTCGTTATTTTATGGCTGACAACAGACCATTTTATATAGCCAAGGAAAGATCTGGGCGTGAAGGGTTAAAATAAGGTGACCAGAGTCCAGTTTTGTTGGGTGCCAATGTTGACTACCGTCCCAGGCAGGTGTGTGCCAGCCTGTGTTGGGTGCCAATGTTGTCTCCAGTCCCAGGCAGGTGTGTGCCAGCCTGTGTTGGGTGCCAATGTTGTCTCCAGTGCCAGGCAGGTGTGTGCCAGCCTGTGTTGGGTGCCCATGTTGTCTCCAGTGGCAGGCAGGTGTGTGCCAGCCTGTGTTGGGTGCCCATGTTGTCTCCAGTCCCAGGCAGGTGTGTGCCAGCCTGTGTTGGGTGCCAATGTTGTCTCCAGTGCCAGGCAGGTGTGTGCCAGCCTGTGTTGGGTGCCAATGTTGTCTCCAGTGCCAGGCAGGTGTGTGCCAGCCTGTGTTGGGTGCCCATGTTGTCTCCAGTCCCAGGCAGGTGTGTGCCAGCCTGTGTTGGGTGCCAATGTTGTCTCCAGTGCCAGGCAGGTGTGTGCCAGCCTGTGTTGGGTGCCACTGTTGTCTCCAGTCCCAGGCAGGTGTGTGCCAGCCTGTGTTGGGTGCCCATGTTGTCTCCAGTCCCAGGCAGGTGTGTGCCAGCCTGTGTTGGGTGCCACTGTTGTCTCCAGTCCCAGGCAGGTGTGTGCCAGCCTGTGTTGGGTGCCACTGTTGTCTACAGTCCCAGGCAGGTGTGTGCCAGCCTGTGTTGGGTGCCACTGTTGTCTCCAGTGGCAGGCAGGTGTGTGCCAGCCTGTGTTGGGTGCCACTGTTGTCTCCAGTCCCAGGCAGGTGTGTGCCAGCCTGTGTTGGGTGCCAATGTTGTCTCCAGTCCCAGGCAGGTGTGTGCCAGCCTGTGTTGGGTGCCAATGTTGTCTCCAGTCCCAGGCAGGTGTGTGCCAGCCTGTGTTGGGTGCCACTGTTGTCTCCAGTCCCAGCCAGGTGTGTGCCAGCCTGTGTTGGGTGCCACTGTTGTCTCCAGTCCCAGGCAGGTGTGTGCCAGCCTGTGTTGGGTGCCCATGTTGTCTCCAGTCCCAGGCAGGTGTGTGCCAGCCTGTGTTGGGTGCCCATGTTGTCTCCAGTCCCAGGCAGGTGTGTGCCAGCCTGTGTTGGGTGCCCATGTTGTCTCCAGTCCCAGGCAGGTGTGTGCCAGCCTGTGTTGGGTGCCAATGTTGTCTCCAGTCCCAGGCAGGTGTGTGCCAGCCTGTGTTGGGTGCCAATGTTGTCTCCAGTCCCAGGCAGGTGTGTGCCAGCCTGTGTTGGGTGCCACTGTTGTCTCCAGTGGCAGGCAGGTGTGTGCCAGCCTGTGTTGGGTGCCACTGTTGTCTCCAGTCCCAGGCAGGTGTGTGCCAGCCTGTGTTGGGTGCCAATGTTGTCTCCAGTCCCAGGCAGGTGTGTGCCAGCCTGTGTTGGGTGCCAATGTTGTCTCCAGTCCCAGGCAGGTGTGTGCCAGCCTGTGTTGGGTGCCACTGTTGTCTCCAGTCCCAGGCAGGTGTGTGCCAGCCTGTGTTGGGTGCCCATGTTGTCTACAGCCCCAGGCAGGTGTGTGCCAGCCTGTGTTGGGTGCCAATGTTGACTACAGTCCCAGGCAGGTGTGTGCCAGCCTGTGTTGGGTGCCAATGTTGTCTACAGCCCCAGGCAGGTGTGTGCCAGCCTGTGTTGGGTGCCAATGTTGACTACAGTCCCAGGCAGGTGTGTGCCAGCCTGTGTTGGGTGCCAATGTTGACTACAGTCCCAGGCAGGTGTGTGCCAGCCTGTGTTGGGTGCCAATGTTGACTACAGTCCCAGGCAGGTGTGTGCCAGCCTGTGTTGGGTGCCAATGTTGTCTACAGTCCCAGGCAGGTGTGTGCCAGCCTGTGTTGGGTGCCCATGTTGTCTACAGTCCCAGGCAGGTGTGTGCCAGCCTGTGTTGGGTGCCAATGTTGACTCCAGTGGCAGCCAGGTGTGTGCCAGCCTGTGTTGGGTGCCCATGTTGTCTCCAGTCCCAGCCAGGTGTGTGCCAGCCTGTGTTGGGTGCCAATGTTGACTACAGTCCCAGGCAGGTGTGTGCCAGCCTGTGTTGGGTGCCAATGTTGACTACAGTCCCAGCCAGGTGTGTGCCAGCCTGTGTTGGGTGCCAATGTTGACTACAGTCCCAGCCAGGTGTGTGCCAGCCTGTGTTGGGTGCCCATGTTGTCTACAGTCCCAGGCAGGTGTGTGCCAGCCTGTGTTGGGTGCCACTGTTGTCTCCAGTCCCAGCCAGGTGTGTGCCAGCCTGTGTTGGGTGCCCATGTTGACTACAGTCCCAGGCAGGTGTGTGCCAGCCTGTGTTGGGTGCCAATGTTGACTACAGTCCCAGCCAGGTGTGTGCCAGCCTGTGTTGGGTGCCAATGTTGTCTCCAGTCCCAGCCAGGTGTGTGCCAGCCTGTGTTGGGTGCCAATGTTGTCTACAGTCCCAGCCAGGTGTGTGCCAGCCTGTGTTGGGTGCCAATGTTGACTCCAGTGGCAGCCAGGTGTGTGCCAGCCTGTGTTGGGTGCCAATGTTGACTCCTCTCAAGTGCCATATGACCTCTGATGTCTGGCACATTCACTTTTTTTGGCATTAAATCAATCAATACTCACCTCAAGGCCGAGATGTCAGTCACCCACGCTTGTCACAACGGGCTCAGTTTATACTCTGCCTGCTTGCAACAAAGGCTTCTGAACGTAAAGAAATAGGGAAAAACTGGTTCACAAATAGGGTGGTGAATGATTGGAATGGACTCAGTAGACAGGTAGTTAGTGGTTCACAAATAGGGTGGTGAATGATTGGAATGGACTCAGTAGACAGGTAGTTAGTGGTTCACAAATAGGGTGGTGAATGATTGGAATGGACTCAGTAGACAGGTAGTTAGTGGTTCACAAATAGGGTGGTGAATGATTGGAATGGACCCAGTAGACAGGTAGTTAGTGGTTCACAAATAGGGTGGTGAATGATTGGAATGGACTCAGTAGACAGGTAGTTAGTGTGGAGTCATTAGGGAGCTTTAAAAGGAGGCTGGACAGTGTTATGGATGGGGATGAAAGGTGGATGTAGGTAGTGTTAGGTGACAGGAACTACCACGTGTAGGTCTCCCAGCCTCTTGTAGCTTCCTTATGTTCTTATGCTCCTATGTCAACGTACAATTTCTCATGAATAAGATAGGTAGGCCTACATCTGAAATAAAACAACTAAAAGTCTTAACTCTAAAACCATTACTGACAACAAAGACAACCTTCCAGCCTATCTGCGTGGAGGCCTACCTAGGGACGGGAGGCCTAGGCTGAAATCAACGCCAGAATTATATTAAAGAATTCATCCAGGGAAAATATAGATAGATAGATAGATAGATAGATATAGATATAGATATAGATTGATAGAGGGAATGATAGATAGATAGATAGATAGATGGATAGATAGGTAGATAGATAGATTGATAGAGGGAATGATAGATAGATAGATTGATAGAGGGAATGATAGATAGATAGAATGATAGATAGATAGATAGATAGATAGATAGATAGAGAGATAAATAGATAGATAGATAGATAAATAAATGTCCCGCTTTTAGCTTCAAAGACTCAGGTCACATAACCTTACAATAACAACAGTGCGAAGGGGAGAAAGAGAGAAAGAGAAATTAAAAATAAAGCATTTGAATTTACCGCGGAATGGGGGGACGCGCTCTACGCCACTAAACCACGCAGGCAGTGTGTGTGTGTGTGTGTGTGTGTGTGGTTTTAAGGGCAATATAAATACCTTACAACCTTTAACATACAAAATATCACAACAAAAAACATAATTATCGTAAAATCAAGCCCTTTATTTACTCAAAACTGCATTAATTAGTCAAATACCTAACTCAAACAAATATTACAATGACAATACGTAAGTTTGTGCCATATATTAGTGGACAAAATAATTAATGCCACATAAATAAAGCCTAAACCAATAAGAACAATGGGGAAACATGATAATTGATACCGTAACTTTTCTTTAGGTACGTTTTTCTGACATCTGAGAGCGAAAGTGAAATCGTTTTATTAGTGTTATCATGTGTTTCTTCGGATATCTTGTTAATGACGGCCTACCAACCCCCCACGCCCACACAGGGGCTGAGGAACTACCCATAGCAACTAGTGGTGAGTGTTTGGCCAGGGAAATATGTGAGATAGGAGAGAAAATTGTGATTAATGTGAAGTGTCATTTTTTGGCGCCACATGTGTGAATCTGTGTTTACATTTTGCGTGACCTTGAAAGTGATGTCGAGGAGCTTGTTTTCCTTGTTTTTTCTTGTTTTCTCTTGTTTTTCCCATTCTTTTCCCGGGGAATTTTTGTACAGTAGGACCAGAATTCTCCGGGAAGTGTCCGCGGCCAGGGAAGAACAGAGGCGATGCAGGTCACAAGAGGAAGAAGAGTGTGGCGGACGTAAACACTCGTCTCTCGCCTCCCTATAAACAACATGTCATTATCTCCTAAAGTAATGATTTGTGACGGAAGTTCACAGAGAATGTTTCCTAGAATCCAATAAGGTAAACAGAAACCACACGCCCAATTGTGTGGGCAATTTCGGTCCTGGTGTAAAATAATACTGGAATAACAAGGCTTTCACAGAAGCACCCAAGGGAAAACCCAGGAAATACCCAGGACAATAC
The DNA here is from genome assembly GCA_016584305.1 of Chionoecetes opilio. NCBI lineage: Eukaryota > Metazoa > Arthropoda > Malacostraca > Decapoda > Majidae > Chionoecetes > Chionoecetes opilio. Next base: position 31,080 of record JACEEZ010000795.1, on the reverse strand, counting down.
AAACCCAGGAAAAACCCAGGTTATAGTAAAAAAAAAACAGGAAAAACCCAGGGTATAGTAAGAAAAACCCAGGGTATAGTAAGAAAAACCCAGGAAAAACCCAGGGTATAGTAAGAAAAACCCAGGAAAAACCCAGGGTATAGTAAGAAAAACCCAGGATATAGTAAGAAAAACCCAGGTGTGTGAGAGAGAGAGAGAGAGAGAGAGAGACCTTTTCACTCGTCAGGGTGGCTCGGTTGGTAGAGCTAGGGTTTTTCCTAGATAAATATTTTCCTAGATATAGACCCTGGGTAGAGCTGCGGGGGTCGCGTGTAGCGTCCCTGCGCATTCCGGTCAGCGGTTCGAGGCCACCAAGTTCGTCCTGGCGTGGTGGCGCTTTGTATAGTCAATAACCTTGTAGTTGGTACTTGCAAAGTGTCTACCGTAGACAACAGTAAAGTCGCCAGGACCTGTAAAGACCAGTAAAAGACCAGTAAAGACCAGGTTTTTTCTGTTTACAGACGTGTGGTGGCGTAGTTAGTTACATTTGTACATCCATGATTTCAGGACAGTTAGAAGGGGCTATCTGGAGAGTCTGTGTCATTTTGTGTCTTCATCTGTGTCATAGTAGGGCTATAAATTAACAAATTACAAAAATATCACCAGAGTGGCGACCAACAGTCAAGTCGCCATCTAGTGTTTATTTACTGAGTGTCGTACCGCCGTCGTCGTCGCCCGAAAAAAAAACGCGTATTGAAATTGTAAAGCGTCTATACATGCAGCTACAAAGCATAAAACAACGCTGAAACAGTGTAGATTATACAGTCATGATATAAACTACTGTGTATCATCTTCAGGGGCACAGACACAACAGTAGTGAGGCTATCATTCCTTATATATGGCGGCTGGCGACATTAGTGCAGGTGGCGACTTTACTGTTATCTACGGTAGAGAGGATCAAAGTATCTTATCTTATCCCTACTTTTCCTAATATATTTTTTTCTTTTTCTTGTTTTTATCGTTTTTTTGTTCTTTCCCTTGTTGTTGTTCATTACTATTTCATTGTCTGCATTATACTCAATATTTCATGTAGGGGAGAGC
>JACEEZ010000795.1:12500-25000 GCA_016584305.1 Chionoecetes opilio | reverse complement strand
AGAGAAGGAAAAACGTTCACTGGTGTGTGGCTGTGTGCGTGGCCTGGGGCGTGTGTGCGTGCGTATCTGCGTGTACGTGCGTGTGTGTGTGTGTGTGACTGTGTGTGGGCGGTGCTAAGACAGACCGTTGGGCGGGTGGCTGAGGAGAGCGGGGCAAACCAGTCAAAAATCCGCGCCAGTTTTCGAAGTTAAATGTCCTTTGCAGTGGCTATATACCCCGGGGACGACGCAGGTGGCGGGTCAGTCCTTCAGTAACCATCACGCCGTCAGCAGTTACAGTGAGCAGCGCTAGTAACCTACAGTGCCGTCTACAGTGCCTTACAGTGCAAAGGGAGAACACAAACTCATTCCCTATAACAAGGTATCATGATCACGTACTCCCCAATCACTATGGTGTCCCCAGGGAAAGCTAAGGACATCAGGGTAGTGGTTCGTCCTCGCCCTAACACCGCCAGACGTGCCCTGACCCACCTTGGCCTAAGCAACCCTAAAGAGAACCTACAAATGGCAGATGACCTACTCGCAATCACATCTCACCACTTCGCTAAGAAATGGAATCTTGACGCGGTACATTTCACACCTTTGACCCAACCTGGCCTATACCACTGGGTCAAGGCGAGGGATAGAGCTGCCCCTGTGACCTGCCATGACCCCTGTGGTAGTCCCGGGGTTGGGAGTGACCTAGGTGACCTGTGTTCGGTGGGAGGACGGCCTACGGTAGCGCTTGTGACCTCGCCGCAGAGAAAAACGCAGAATCGAGGAAGCAAAGATCTCACTCCGAAGACCAAACAGTCCAAGATTACAGGTCAGTGTTTTCTTGTTTTGTTCTTGTTTTATACGTGTTTTTGTTTTGTTTTTGTGGTTTAGGGCGTAGTGTTTGTGGTTTTGGTTAGTTTGTGTTTGTGTGTGTGTGTTTATAGTTTTTTTTGTTGTTTTTGTTTGAAATGTATGTTGGGATTTTTATTGCTGATGTTATTTCTACTGCTACTTACCTACTACTACTACTACTACTACTACTACTGCTACTGCTACTACTACTACTACTGCTGCTACTACTACTACTATTACTATTACGTCTACTACCACCACCACCACCACCACTATTACTCCTATCACCACCACCACTACTATACTACTACTACTACTACTACTCTCTACTACTGCTACTACTACTATCTACTACTACTACTACTACTACTACTATTACTACTTCTACTACTTCTACTTCTACTACCACTTCACTACATACTACCTACCACCACCACTACTAGTACTCCTATCACCACCTACCATACCCCCACCACTACTATCACTATTACTCCTACTACACCATCACCACCACCACCATCACCACCACTCACTAACCACACACCACCACCACCACTATCACTTATACCCCATCACCACCACCACCACTATTATTACTACCACCACTATCACTATTACTCCTACTATCACACCACCACTATCACTATTACTCCTACTATCACCACCACCACCACCATCACCACCACTATCACTATTACTCCTATCACCACCACCACCACCACTACTATCACTCCTACTATCATCACACCACCACCACCACCACCACTATTATTACTACTACTACTACTATTACTCCTACTATCATCACCACCACTACTACTACTACTACTACACTACTACTATACTATACTTACTCCTACTATCACACTACTACTACTACTACTACTACTACTATATTACTATTACTATTACTCTATTACACCACTACCACTACTTACTACTACTACTACTACTACTACTACTACTACTACTACCTTACTACTACCACCACCACCACTATTACTCCTACTATCACTACCACTACTACTACTACTACTACTACTACTACCACCACCACCACCACCACCACCACCACCACCACCACCACTACTACCACTATTACTCCTACTATCACCACCACTACTACTACAACCACACCACCACCACCACCACCACCACCACTACTATACTACTACTACTACTACTACTACTACTACCTAACACGCATCTAATATTACAAAACTAATTGCTCTTGTTTCTAACTAGCAAATAATAGTCTTGATAGCATATATAAATAAATAATAAATAAATAAATATAATTAAATGAGAAAAAAAAGTGGTAGAGTAATGTTATTGGAGAAATTATTATTATTATTATTATTTTATTATTATTATTATTATTATTATTATTATTATTATTACAACCCCTTGACGCCAGATCTTTCCTTGGCTATATAAAATGGTCTGTTGTCAGCCATAAAATAACGAAAAGTCACTGAATATACCACATGAGTTAGTGGACAAGGATACTAAACAGGTCATAGCTATAAAACATTGCTTATACTCACTACAAAGCGTCTAATGGTACACAAATTACAATGGAAATTACTCTCTAGGCCTCAAGGGGGTAATTTAAAGACAGGAGGGTTAGCACTTTCTTCTCATCGGATATTTTATTGGCCATAGAAAAAAAAATATAAAAAAATACGGTAATATATTTTTTTGTGACACCCATATTTTTTTTTTTTGAGCTTGTTGTAGGGTCAAAAAATTCCTCCTCCTCCTCCTCCTCCTCCTTCTCTTCCTCCTCCTCTTCTTCTTCCTCCTCTCTCCTCCTCCTCCTCCTCCTCCTCCTCCTCCTCCTCCTCCTCCTCCTCTTTCTTCTTCCTCTTTGTCCTCTTCCTTCTCTTCCTCCTCCTCTTCCTCCTTCTTCCTCTCTTCCTCCTTTTCTTCTCTCTTTATTTTATTATTTTGTCATTATTTCTTCCTTCTCTTCCTTCTTCCTACTTCCTCCTCTTCCTTTTTTTATCTTCCTCCTCCTCCTTTTTTTATCTTCCTCCTCTTCTTCCTTTTTTTATCTTCCTCCTCTTTTTTTTATCTTCCTCCTTTTTTTATCTTCCTCTTCTTCCTTTTTTTTATCTTCCTCGTCTTCCTGTTTTTATCCTCCTCCTCTTCCTGTTTTTATCTTCCTCCTCTTCTTCCTGTTTTTATCTTCCTCCTCTTCCTTGTTTTTATCTTCCTCCTCTTCCTTTTTTATCTTCCTCTTCTTCCTGTTTTTATCTTCCTCCTCTTCCTTTTTTTTATCTTCCTCCTCCTGTTTTTATCTTCCTCCTCCTCTTCCTGTTTTTATCCTCCTCCTCTTCGTTTTTATCTTCCTCTTCCTGTTTTTATCCTCCTCCTCCTCTTCCTGTTTTTATCCTCCTCCTCCTCTTCCTGTTTTTATCCTCCTCCTCTTTTTCCTGTTTTTATCTTCCTCCTCTTCTGTTTTATCTTCCTCTCTTCTGTTTTATCTTCCTCTTCTTCCTGTTTTTATCTTCCTCTCTCCTGTTTTATCTTCCTCTCTTCCTGTTTTTATCTTCCTTTTCCTTTTTTTTCCTCCTCTTCTGTTTTTATCTTCCTCTTCTTCCTGTTTTTATCTTCCTCCTCTTCCTGTTTTTATCTTCCTCCTCTTCCTGTTTTTATCTTCCTCTTCTTCCTTTTTTTATCTTCCTTTTCCTTTTTTTTATCTTCCTCTTCCTGTTTTTATTTTCCTCCTTCCTGTTTTTATCTTCTCTCTTCCTGTTTTTATCTTCCTCCTCCTGTTTTTATCTTCCTCCTCTTCCTGTTTTTATCTTCCTCCTCCTCCTGTTTTTATCTTCCTCCTCTTCCTTTTTTTTATCTTCCTCCTCTTCCTTTTTTTTATCTTCGTCTCCTCTTCCTGTTTTTATCTTCCTCCTTCCTTTTTTTATCTTCCTCCTCTTCCTTTTTTTATCTTCCTCCTCCTCTTCCTGTTTTTATCTTCCTCCTCTTCTTCCTTTTTTTTATCTTCCTCCTCCTCTTCCTCATTTTTATCTTCCTCTTCTTCCTCCTCTTCCTCATTTTCGTCTTCCTCTTCCTCCTCTTCTTCCTTTTTTATTCCTCATTATTTTCGTCATTCAATTGTATTCAAAAGTTCACAAAATTATTTACAACAATATTCATCATAATTTTAAGAGTGGAAATCAAATATTAATCATTTACTTAAATTCAGTTTTAATTATTGACTAACAGTTACTTCATCAGGCTCTAACATAAAAAAGAATAATACTAATATTATACATTAATTTCTTAAAATGATATCCACTTAAAACACCTATTATAATTATTATACATCACTGAAAAATACTCATGGGATTTATAAATGTCCATATACTACATATATTACTCCTACTACTACTACTACTACTACTACTACTACTACTACTACTACTACTACTACTACTACTACCACCACCACCACCACCACCACCACCACCACCACACACCACCAATACCCACCACACCACCACCACCACCACCACCACCACCACTATTACTACTACTACTACATATATTACTCCTACTACTACTACCACCACCACCACCACCACCACTATTACTACTACTACTACATATATTACTACTACTACCACCACCACCACCACCACCACCACCACCACTATTACTACTACTACATATATTACTCCTACTACTACTACTACCACCACCACCACCACCACCACCACTATTACTACTACATATATTACTACTACTACTACTACCACCACCACTACTACTACCACCACCACCACCACCACCACCACCACCACCACCACCACCACTACTACTACTACTACTACTGCTACGTCTCCCAATACTTTATATTGTATTAGTTTATGCTGCATTTCATTACTTATTTATTTATTTAGTCATTTATCTTAGGGGGACAATCCGTTTTTTTTTATTTAACGTGATTTAGTTTTTTTTATATATATAGAACGTGATTTAGAGTTTTTTTTTATATTTAGAACGTGATTTAGTTTTTTTTTATATATAGAACGTGATTTAGTTTTTTTTATATATATACAGAACGTGATTTCGAGTTTTTTTTATATATATAGAACGTGATTTAGTTTTTTTTATATATATAGAACGTGATTTAGAGGTTTTTTATTAGACTGTTTAGTTTTTTTTATTTAAACGTGATTTGAGTTTTTTTTTTATATAGAACGTGATTTCGAGTTTTTTTTTATATATAGACGTGATTTAGTTTTTTTTATATATAGAAACGTGATTTGAGTTTTTTTTTATATTAGACGTGATTTAGTTTTTTTTTTATATTTAGAACGTGATTTAAGTTTTTTTTTATATATTTTGAACGTGATTTAGTTTTTTTAATTTAGAACGTGATTTAGAGTTTTTTTTATATTTAGAACGTGATTTAGTTTTTTTTTATATTTTAGAACGTGATTTAGTTTTTTTTTATATTATTATAGAACGTGATTTAGTTTTTTTTTTATATATAGAACGTGATTTAGAGTTTTTTTTATATTTAGAACGTGATTTAGAGGTTTTTTTTATATTTAGAACGTGATTTAGTTTTTTTTTATATTTAGAACGTGATTTAGTTTTTTTTTTTTATATAGAACGTGATTTAGTTTTTTTTTTATATATATATAAACGTGATTTAGTTTTTTTTTTTTTTTTTTTTTTTATATATATATAGAACGTGATTTAGTTTTTTTTTTTATATAGAACGTGATTTCGATTTTTTATTTTTTTATGTATATATAGAACGTGATTTAGTTTTTTTTTTTTTTATATATAGAACGTGATTTCGAGTTTTTTTTTTTATATATAGAACGCGATTTAGAGTTTTTTTTATATATAGAACGTGATTTCGAGTTTTTTTTATATATATAGAACGTGATTTCGAGTTTTTTTTTATATATATAGAACGTGATTTAGTTTTTTTTTTTATATATAGAACGTGATTTCGAGTTTTTTTTTTATATATAGAAATCTAGAAAGTAGTATACTACTACTACTACTACTACTACTACTACTACTACTACTACTACTACTCCCACCACTACTACTACTACTACTACTACTACTACTACTACTACACCACCACCACCACAACCACAACCACAACCACACCCACAACCACTACTACTACTACTACTACTACTACTACTACTACTACTACTACTACCACCACAACCACAACCACCACCACAACCACCACCACCACCACTACTACTACTACTACTACTACTACTACTACTACTACTACTACTACTACACCACCACCACCACAACCACACCCACAACCACAACCACAACCACTACTCACTACTACTACTACTACTACCACTACCACACACCAACCACAACCACCACCCACACTACTACTACTACTACTACTACTACTACTACTACTACTACTACTACTACTACTACTACTACTACCACCACCACCAACCACACCAACCACAACCACACAACTACTACTCTACTACTAACCTATATCATCCTTACCATCCATCCTTCCTTACTTCCTTCCTTCTCTCCTTCATTTGACCTCCACCTTTGACCCCATGACCCCCCACCCCTCTGCTGCCCCGCCCCTCCACCACAAGACCGCGGGGCACGACCAGAGAGAGAGAGAGAGAGAGAGAGAGAAAGAAAGAAAGAAAGAAAGAAAGAAATAGAGAAAGAAATAGAGAGAGAGAGAGAGAGAGAAAAAAAAGCGTGACTCAATACACAGATGAATTCCTCTTTTTACCTGTTCTCTTAATCACCTCTCTCTCTCTCTCTCTCTCTCTCTCTCTCATCTCTCTCTCTCTCTCCTCTCTCTCTCTCTCTCTCTCTCTCTCTCTCTCTCTCTCAAGTATGTTATATTAGTGTTGTGTTTTATTTTATTATTGTTATTGTTTTGTTATTGTATTATATATTTAATCTCATTTTTTGCTCTCCTTCTGTCTTCTTTATCAATACATCTATATTCCCTCTCTCCTCTCCTCTCTCCTCCTCCTCCTCCTCCTCCTCCTCCTCCTCCTCTTCTTCTTCTCTTCTACCTTCTCCTCTTCTCCTCTTCTGTCCTCCTCATCATCTTCCTCCTCCTCCTCCCAAAGGTAATAACTCCTCCTCCTCCCCCTCCCCCTAGAAGGTAATAACTCCTCCTCCTCCTCCTCCTCCTCCCAAAAGGTAATAACTCCTCTTCCTCCTCCCACAGAGTTTGGCCGGCAGAGAAAGAGGCTCCACTCCTCCTCCTCCTGCTCCTCCTCCTCCTGCTCCTCCTCCTCCTCCTCCTGCAAGAGTGGACTAGAGGAAGATATTTTAGTGGTAACAACTGGAGCAAGGAAGAAACTACATCTCTCCTCCTCCTCTTCCTCCTCCTCCTCCCCCTCCCCGTCAAAGGCTAAGTTTATAATCTCCAAAGTATCCTCCTCCTCCTCCTCCTTTTTCTCCTCTCAATAAATCTCAATGTCTCTTCCTTAGAGAGAAAGAGAGAAGAGAGAGAGAGAGAGAGAGAGAGAGAGCCATACATTTAGAACATCACGCTTTCAACCCCTCTTATATGAAATTAGAGAGAGAGAAAGAGAGAGAGAGAGAGAGAGAGAGATTAATAAGCCTATTCAAATTATAGGCCTAAGCAGATTGCCTTTTTGTGATTCAATGAGCACTGCTAGAAGGAAATTAGGAGGCCTAGGAAGGTATACTAGGAAGAGGAGGGAGGAAGGAAATGGGAGAAAGAAGGAAGGAAATGGGAAAAAGAAGGAAGTGGGAGAAAGAAGGAAGTGGGAGAAAGAAGGAAGGAAATGGGAGAAAGAAAGAAGTGGGAGAAAGAAGGAAGAAAGGAGAGAAAAATGAAGGAAGGAAGGAGAGAAAGAAGAAGGAAATGTGAAGGAATAGTAAATGGAGAGCTTTTGAAAGAAAACTATAAGAGAAAGAAAGATTTTGAAATAAGAAATAAGAGAAAGGCTTTTGAAAGAAAAAAAAAGGAGAGAAAAGCTTTGGAAAGAAAAAATTAGAGGCTTTGAAAGAAGAAATAAGAGAAAGGCTTTTGAAAGAAGAAAGAAGAGAAAGAAAGGCTCTGAAAAAAAGGAGAGAAAGGCTTTGAAAAAATAAATAAGAGGCTTTGAAAAAAAATAAGGCTTGAAAAAAGGAAATAAGAGGCTTTGAAAAAAAAATAAGCTTGAAAAAAAAATAAGAGGCTTGGAAAAAAAAAAATAAGGCTTGAAAGAAAAAAATTAAGGCTTGAAAAAAAAAAGGCTTTGGAGAGAAAAAATAGAGAGGCTTTTGGAAAGAAAGGGAAAGGCTTTGCAATGATGTCTTTTAGCCTAGTCAAGTATTTATTGTAGTGGTAGTGTTAATTAGGAGGTAATTGTTGTAGGCATTAATTAGTGTGGTGATTAGCGGCGGTGGTGTGTGTAGGGGGGGGGGGGGATGATGACGCTGTTAACTATTGATTGATATTACAACAAAGATAATTATACCAGACATAATCAGCCCTATTTTATTTATTTCATATTATTTTTCTTGCTAGTCTGTTGTAGGGATACCGCAATTAACTCCATCTATTTTTAATTTTTATTTTGCTACATATATACAAGACGTATTTAGGCCAATTTTTTTTTTTTTTTGCAACAGAAATACGCCTTTTTATTATTATTATTATTATTATTATTATTATTATTATTATTTTTTTTTATTTTTATTTTTTTATGAAGTTATGTTGAAATGAAAAGTTAGTTAACAGGCTACTTATTATTTATTAGTACTCATAGTCATTCCTTCATTGTATTTTCTCCCCGAACACGCACCACTGTTGTATTATGTCTCACTGAGGGTGGGTTACTGTACTAAAATACTCTATACATCACGTCAAACAATATTATTCACTTAAAAAACAATATTATTCGCTTTAAAAAAATATTACTCACTTCAAAATATATTATTCACTTAGAAAAACAATATTATTCACTTAAAAAAATATTATTCACTTAAAAAAATATTATTCACTTAGCAAAACAATATTATGCACTTAAAAAAATATTATTCACTTAGAAAAACAATATTATGCACTTAAAAAAATATTATTCACTTAAAAAAACAATGTTATTCACTTAAAAAATATATTATTCACTTTAATTATTTTTTTATAAATTATACATCACTGAAAAATACTCCTGGACTTATGAATGAACGTCTCCCAATACTTTATATTGTATTAGTTTATGCTGTATTTCATTACTTGATTTATTTATTAGTCATTTATTTTAGGGGGACAGTCCGCTTTTATTTTATATTTAACGTGATTTCGATTTTTTTTTTTTTTTTTTTTTTTTTATATATACAGAACGTGATTTGTTTTTTTTTTTGTTTTTTTAATTATTTGCATTTTCCTGTTTTTAATTTTTTTTTTTTTATATATATTTTTGTAGTCATTATTTTTCTTTACATTCAAGGTGATTTTTTTTTTTTTTTTTTTTTTTTTTTTTTTTTTTTTTTTTGAACCAATATGTCAGTAGCCACACCCTCCTATTTTGATCTCATAGGCCTAAGGTAATTATTTAGGCTCATGTTGTGCCTATTTGCCCGCCTACCTTCCTCACTCGAACATTAATATCATCATCATTATTATTATTATTATCATTATTTTGTATTGATGCGTTTATCATTTCAGTACAAAAATAAATAACTTAATAAATGATAAATAAGTTTAGTACAAAAGTAAATAAATTAGAAAATGTTCGAGTGAAGAAATTTATTATTATTATTATTATTATTATTATTATAGTTTTTTTTTTGTAACGAGGTGAAAAATGCTGCTTACTGTCTGCTATTTGATGCCAGGAGAAGGGAATACTACACTTCTTCTAAATTTCAGTTGTATTTTATCATAGTTAACCCTAGTATCTGATATATATAGGCACAGAGCTGGGCAGTATTTAAATACATTTGTGTATTTATAAATGTATTTATAAATACATTGGTTGTCATGTATTTAAATACTTTTATGAGTATTTAAATACTTATAATATAAAAATGTAAATACTTTTTTAGCAGTTAATTTGGCCATAAACCCGCCCCACTATCTGGCAACCCTGATGTTACAGTGAACCAGGGTTGCCACGGCCAAGGCAATGTTACAGTGAACCAGGGTTGCCACTGCCAAGGCAATGTTACAGTGAACCAGGGTTGCCACGGCCAAGGCAATGTTACAGTGAACCAGGGTTGCCACGGCCAGCAATGTTACAGTGAACCAGGTTGCCACGGCCAGGAAATGTTACAGTGAACCAGGGTTGCCACGGCCAAGGCAATGTTACAGTGAACCAGGGTTGCCACGGCCAAGGCAATGTTACAGTGAACCAGGGTTGCCACGGCCAAGGCAATGTCCTGATTGCAAGGAAATTTAGGCCTGAGAAGGAAATTTCTAAGGAAATCCATTTTTTTCGGACATGTTAAAATTTGTGTGTATTTAAAATGAATTTACAAATATATTTAAATACAATTGATGTATTTAGTATTTAAATTAATTCGTAGAATGTATTTAGTATTTGGTATTTAAATACATTTCTCCCATGTATTTAGTGTTTAGTATTTAAACACAGTCAATGTATTAGTGCCCGGCTCTGCACAGGCATAACTTTAGCATGAGACTTATGATAGAATGGAATTTTCACCTCGTTAAAAAAGATAGACTAGGTTTGCTTATTTTCCTCTGTTCTAGCAATGGAGCCCCTGCAATACTTGGCATCTAGTCCGGTATATACTCCCAAATGTCTATTACTACTATATTACTACTATATTACTACACTATTATTTTTGTAGTCTTACACCAATATGTACTCTTAAGCGTTATGATTTACTGCAATTTGAACACTTTATTTAGTTGCCACTTATTAATTTCCTCATATTCTTTCTTAATTTTGCTATCTGCTATAACATTTTTTCTTCTCTGACTTTTCCTTGTATTAAAATTTTCTAGTTTACCCTTATATTAAAATGTTCTTTGGATATCCCTCTTATTAAAATCTGAATTCATCTATTTTTCTTGTAGTTTCCCCTTGTATTAAATTTTTCTTGAAGTTTCCCCTTACATAAAAATTCTCTTGGGATACCATAAGTACTAAATTCTTTATATAATTAATTATTTTACATTACTTATAATTACATTTTCTTATAGTTTTCCCTTGTAATCAATTTTCCTTGAGTTACCCATCACCCATTTTCTTTACACGTCACCGTTTCCCGTTTTCTTCCGTACTGAGTTTCCGTTTTCTTTACCTTTAGGGGGACAACAACACTGAGTCGATTATGTTATATTGATTAATGAATTTACATTTATTTTAAGCTTTATGTAAAATTAATTATTACCTCATTTTATTATTATTATTATTATTATTATTATTATTATTATTATTATTATTATTATTATTTTATTATTCATTTTCTAGAGCCGCCTAAGTCAGTGCCAATTAATTATACAGTGAATAATACTGATGACTTAATTAGATACAGCTTTTTTGTGCAATTGGTATGTTAAGTAATCTACTTAACGCAAAAAAATAGTATGATAAGTAAGATAATACCTATAAGTATAGGCCTAACCCGTAATCTTGAGCTAATTATCTTGGGGTCGACTTATACGCCGGGTCGACTTGTACGCCTGGTCGACTTGTACGCCAGGAAGACTTGTACGCCTGGTCGACTTGTACGCCAGGTAGACTTGTACGCCTGGTCGACTTGTACGCCCGGTCGACTTGTACGCCGGGTCGACTTGTACGCCGGGTCGACTTGTACGCCGCCATTTACGGTACATTTATTTATTTATTTTTTATTATTTATCAATAATACATATACTTATTTATTTGTTTATGTATAAATGCAAGTGCTATGTGTCGTAAATAGGTTAATTGATTAATACATATATGCAGGTGTGTTTATATACGCTTAGGTTATATATGTATACCTGACTATGGTATATATGATGACATGATTATAGTTATTAGGGGTTTATTGATAAGTGTTGCTAATCGCTCGACCTTTATTATAGTTATTAATGATTATTTTTATTTTTATTTTTATCAATAACTTCTACCGTAATCACTACTACTTATAAATAACCTCAAAATCAAACTCAAAAGTGCCTTAATATATTAGTTAATAGAAAAAAATAAGGTTCCTACTTAATTAAATACTACAGTGTGTGATTATTATTATTATTTTTTATTTTTTTTTATTTTATTTTTTCACTTTTTTCACTGTTGTATTTTTTTTTTTTATAATTTTCTAATATATATTTTTTCTGTTGTATTATTTTTTTTTTCACTGCTGTATTTATTATTTTTTTTTATTTTTTTTACTGCTGTATTTTTTTCCCAGTTGTATTTTTTTTTCACTGCTGGGTTTTTTTCACTGCTGTATTTATTATTTTTTTTACTGCTGTATTTTTTTTCCCAGCTGTATTTTTTTTTCACTGCTGTATTTATTATTAATGAATTTTTTTCGCTGCTGTATTTATTATTAATTTATGCATATTTTTCACAGCTGTCTTATATATCGTCGTTATTTAGTGGCTTGCTAAAACATAAGAAAGTAAGGAAGCTACAAGAGGCCTTACAATGCGTCTAATGTGACCCATGTACCGTGCTGTTTGTCGTAAAGAAAAAATGTAATTGTTA
>JACEEZ010000795.1:0-5000 GCA_016584305.1 Chionoecetes opilio | reverse complement strand
CACTACACACAGCCTAGGCAATGATACATAACACAAGGGTGGTCGGAGTTGGGAGCGAAACCCCCTAGTGAGGTTAGATTAAGGCCATGTCACAGGGACACTTTTTCCGGCATCTTTTGATATTTTTGCTACCAAACGATGCCCGTAGTGGTGGCAAAATAATGCGCGTTCGTCACATGGCGTTTCGGCTACGAGCATCTTCTTGCATGATTCATAAGTCTTGAATTGAAGAATACGATTGAAGTCTTCTTGCACGATTCATAATGTTTGTTTTGTTAAAATTGGTCGCGGGTCCCGGAAGATGCCAGTAGAAGATGCTCGTAGCCGAAACGCCGTGTGACGAACGCGCATTTTTTTGCCACCACTACGGGCATCTTTAGGTAGCAAAATATCAAAAGATGCCGGAGAAAGTGTCCCTGTGACCCGGCCTTTACGTTATCAATGCCCAGTTTAGGTTAGTTAACCAGCAGGGGGGTCTGGGGGGCACAGGGGGGGGCTACATCAGGAGAGTATTGGTCATTACGGCGTATGGGTTGAAACTGCATACATACCAAAAAATATTCATACCTATCACAAATATTTTTCCTTGCTTATCTATGCATAAATGTTCATTCCTGTTGTTAGGTTCATTATGTCTGGTAGTCATTATTTCCTGCATTCATTCTTTAGTTTCTCTCATTGGTTATCACATTTTAATAGTTTTCATTTTCTCTCATTTCCCATACAGTTCAGTACAGTTGATGGTCGGGAGTCAGGCCTTTTTCACCGGCACTCCCTGACGTGTTTCTTCTTGCTGTCTGGGTCTTTAATTAGCTGTCTTCTCTTATTCTATCTTATTAGTTTCTTTCTTTTTCTTTCTTCTTATTTTCTCTGTCATCCAAAAATGTTGATTTCTGTTTGCTTCTTCACATTCCCTGTCTCCGACAATACTCCCCACTATATCCCTCTCTCTCTCTTATTTCTTCTCTTTCTTCTTATTCGTTCTTCTCTCTTTCTTTCTCTTATTTTCTCTGTTCATCCAACTGTCTGTTGTTCTTCTTTGCTGTCTTCCATCTTTATCTCTGTCTCCTGTCACTAAATATCTCCTCTCTTCACTTATTCCCTCTCTCTTCTCGTCTGTCTGTCTCTGTATACTCTGTCTTCTGCTCTTGTCTCTATCTCCTCTTTCTCTGTCTGTCTGTCTCGCTCTCTTGTCTTCTTCTTTATACTCTCTGTCTCTCTGTCTGTCTATATTTTCTCTCTCTCTGTCCTGTTATATTTCTCTCTCTCTCTCTCTCGTCTTCTCTTCTATATGTCTCTCTCTCTGTCTGTCTGTCTCCTCTCTTCTGTCTATATTCTCCTCTCTCTGTCTCTCTCTCTCTATCCTCTCTCTCTCTGTCTGTTCTTGCTTCTCTCTCTCCTCTCTCTCTCTCCTCTCTTCTCTCTCCTCTCTCTTCTCTTTTACTCATGTCTCTCTCTTCTCGTCTCTCATGTCTCTCTCTCTCTCTCTCTCTCTCTCTCTCTCCTCTCTCTCTCATAAAATCATCATCTCTCTCTCTCTTTCTTCACAGACTCCCTCTTCCTCCTCTAGGTAAGGGTGTTCTAGCCTCATTTTGCTCAGTTCACCACGTTTACCCTAGTCTGCCCTGCCAGGCTGGTGCTCTGTGGAGGGTAGTGGTGGTGGCGGAGGCTTGGTGTCTCCTATTGGTCCAGGCCGTCACACCCGCGCCGTGATTGGCTGGCGGGCTGTGGGGGTCTTGTTGTGGCCCAGTAGGCGTCTGTGTCTGTCTGGCCGCGCGAAGTCTGTGACGAGAGAGGGAGAGAGATGATGATTTGATATGAGAGAGAGAGAGAGAGAGAGAGAGAGAGAGAGAGAGAGAGAGAGAGAGGAGAGAGAGAGAGAGACAGAGAGAGAGATGCATTTACAGAGACAGAGAGAGAGCGAGAGAGATGCATTTACAGAGACAGAGAGAGAGAGAGAGATGCATTTACAGAGACAGAGAGAGAGAGAGAGATGCATTTACAGAGACAGAGAGAGAGAGAGAGATGCATTTACAGAGACAGAGAGAGAGAGAGAGATGCATTTACAGAGACAGAGAGAGAGAGAGAGGTTTACAGAGAAGAGAGAGAGAGATGCATTTACAGAGACAGAGAGAGAGAGAGATGATACAGACAGGAGAGAGAAGAGTGCATTTACAGAGACAGAGAGAGAGAGAGAGATGCATTTACAGAGACAGAGAGAGACAGACATACACAGGGAAAGAACGAGGGACAGACAGAGACAGAGATAGAGAGACACAGACATATACAGAAATAGATTGCAGAGAGAGACAGACAGACAGAAAGAAAGAGAGAAATTTACAGAGACAGACAGACATACAGAGACAGACAGACAGACAGAGATGGAGAGAGACAGACAGACAGACAGAGACACAGACAGACAGACAGAGATGGAGAGAGACAGACAGACAGACAGAGACAGAGATAGAGAGACACACAGAAATAGACAAGAGAGACAGACAGACAGAAAGAAAGAGAGAAATTTACAGAGAGACAGAGACATACAGAGACAGACACAGACAGACAGACAGAGCGAGACACAGACAGACAGACAGAGATGGAGAGAGACAGACAGACAGACAGAGACGGAAAAAACGAGACAGAAAGAGAAACAAAGAGAGACAGAGAGACAGACAGACAGACAGAGAGACAGAGACAAAGACAGACAGAGAGACGACAGAGAGACAGAGCCAAAGACAGACATACAGACATAGAGAAAGACAGACTGAGACAGACAGATGCAGAGAGAGAGAGAGAGAGAGAGAGAGAGAGAGAGAGAGAGAGAGAGAGAGAGAGAGAGAGAGAGAGAGAGAGAGAGAGAGAGAGAGAGAGAGGAAAAAAAAATAATATATAATAATAATAATAATAATAATAATAATAATAATAGTAACTAAAAACTTACCCATAATTGAAGTTTGATGATATTTCGACACAACATTCTCTCTTGTTCTTGCGTTCTTCCATTGACCTGTTCTGACCCCTATGACCCCTCCAGTCCTTCCAGGGGTCACAACACGTCCAGAACAGGTCCTAACAAGGGGCTGGAACGCGCTTGAACACACGCACACACCCAGAACTTCCGTAACTTCCATAATTTGGTCTTTAGTGAAGTTATCCATGTGTTGGGTTCCGTTTTCTGATGCTGCGAAGTTTTGTGGGATTTCCTGGGGTTTTGTGGGTATTTCCAGGCTATTTGTGGGTATTTCTTGGTATTTTGTTGGTATTTCCAGGCTGTTTGTGGGTATTTCCAGGGTATTTGTGGGTATTTCCAGGCTATTTGTGGGTATTTCCAGGCAATATGTGGTATTTCCAGGCTATTTGTGGGTATTTCCAGGCATTGGTGGTATTTCCAGGCCATTTGTGGTATTTCCAGGCCTATTTGTGGGTATTTCCAGGTTAGTTGTGGGTATTTCTTGGTATTTTGTGGGGATTTCTTGGTATTTTGTGGGATTTTCTTGGTTTCTTGTGGGAATATCGAGGTAACTATGGAAGTCCTGTAGTGGAATGGCAGTCGGCGGCCGTTCCACCCACCCACTCGCCCTTCACCCACAGGCACTCCACCTACCGGATCAAAACTCCACTTTTTCTTAAACTCCTCCACATCCTCGGCCAGTAAGGTGGAAGCGAGGTCAAGGTTCCCACTGACCTGACCTCGGCCATAAGGTAACGCCCGTCTAGCCAATGGGCGGCCTTTGAGTGTAGCAAGGATAGCCATTAGGATAGGCCAGATAGTCGAGGGGGTTCTGGAGCTAAGAGTGACGTCCTCTCCCTTCCGTGTCTGGCGCAGCACTGAGTTCTGACACACTTTGGCACCTCCTTTATATACCTGCCGCTACTCGCACGCTGATTGGTCCACGCGGCCCTCACCTGCTGCCTCGACCAATCACAGGCCTTCATTCTCCCTCTTGAAGAAAATCATCTAAAACACATCAATTTTACTTAGAAACACATTGAAATATTACTAAAACACTTAAAATTATATAAAATGACGTTCAAATTAATATAAATAGTCGAAATCATGTATAAATTAGCGTTTTTTGAAGATATATATGTTTTATCACTCAAAATATCACAAATTTCACCTATAAACACATTGAAATATTACTGAAAACACTTAAAACGATATGAAAGGACGTTAAAATTAATGTAAATATTCGAAACCAAGTTGAAAATAGTGTTTTGTGAAGATAGATATATTTTTTATCAGTCATGCCTTTAAGAAAATTATCTAAATATCACAAATTCAAGCTATAAACACATTGTAATATTATTTAAAAACACTTAAATTGAAATAAAATGACATTAAGCATAAAAAAATATACAAAATCATGTAGAAATTAGTGTTTTGTGAGGATATTTATATTGTTTTATCAGTCCTACTTGAAGAAAATCATCTAAAACTCATCAATTTGACTTATAAACACATTGAAATATTACCAAAAACACCTAAATTGATATAAAATGACATTAAACATTAAAAAAATATACAAAATCATGTAGAAATTAGTGTTTTGTGAGGATATTTATATTGTTTTATCAGTCCTACTTGAAGAAAATCATCTAAAACTCATCAATTTTACTCATAAACACATTGAAATATTACCAAAAACACTTACAACGATATAAAATGACATTAAACATTAAAAAAATATATATGAAATTATGTATAAATTAGCGTTTTGTGAAGATTTTATTATATTTATCACTCAAAAGATCACAAATTCACCTATTAAACACATTGAAATATTACCAAAAACACTTAAATTGATATAAAATGACATTAAACATTAAAAAAATATACGAAATCATGTAGAAATTAACGTTTTTTGAAGATATATTTTTTTAACCCCTCAAAATATCACAAATTCCACCTGTTAACACATTGAAATATTGCCAAAAACACTTAAAACGATATAGAGTTACGTTAAAATTAATGTAAATAACAGAGGTGGGCATCGCAA
>JACEEZ010000794.1:40000-52584 GCA_016584305.1 Chionoecetes opilio | reverse complement strand
GAAAAAAAGGGGTTGTTTCTTTGGAAAAGGTTGCCCAAAAAAATATCGGGTTTAAATTTTTATAGTTATTTTTTTGTATTTTTTTGTTTTTCCTGCAAATTATTTAAAGTTGAATGGATCTCGATTACAAATCTTCAATCTTCATTCATCTCGTTCTTCATGGCTGTTCCACCATGTAAATCCAATGCGGAATTTTTTTGTGTTAATAAAAAAAAACTAGTCCAAAGTGATTTGTGGTTCTCTTCATCATATTACTGGATAACGACAAAAATATTTTGGCTTGTACTTAGAGCATATTGCATAATTAGTAATGTTTTATGGGTGTTGAACAGTCCATGGCCCGTACCGAGAGTCATGATGAAGGTTGAGCGACGACCTTCGTTGACAGGAAGGGTACCATAAAAGGGATATTTTTCGGAACGAAGAGCAGCGACGTAGGTCGGCACAAAGACACGGTCACCTTCGTGTCTTTGACGACCGTCGTCGCTGCTATTCATAACGAAAAATATCCCTTTTATGGTACCCTTCCTGTCAACGAAGGTTGTCGCTCGCCCTTCAGCATGACTCTCGATACGGGCCCATCAGTCTTTAGCGGCTAATGGTCTGTGCAACACCTCTAGAAACATTACTGTATCTGCAATATGCTTAGAAAGTGTAACCGTAAATATTCCTCAATCAGTTAATATAACAGCGGCAAATGGTCATATGCCCTACGGCGGGCCGCTGGGAGCGGCCCGCCGGTGAGCCTCTGAGCAAATCCCCAGCGGCCCTACGTCGTACACTTCCGTCGGGCCGCCGGTAAGACATACGGAGGGCCTCCGGAGGCCCTCCGTCTTTGTGTTTGCTGGGTATATACACTGCAAGGTTGGACACTACAAAGTCACGCGTTCTTACAAACGGCCAAGGAAGCTTAGAAGTAATCGTCCAGACCCATTTTTTCTTTGCATAATTATGTTGAATGTTCATTCAATATACCTAATCCACAAAAAATTATTCATTTTCACGCCTTATTTCCCTAAAAACATGACTTTTGTAAAAAGCGCGGGAAAAACAATAGCCACATTCCAGCCGTGGCGCGAAACTTGCTGGCGACGACACAAGAGGTAAGCCTCTCAGCCCCGCCCGACACAGACACACGGAGACTCTGAGAAAAATGTAGTACTTGGGGAATTTTGGGTGCTTCTGGTATATTTTTTGTGCGACACGACACATACTTGCATCCTGCATGGGCACGGCAAGAAAGCCGTGCCATTCCCGAGAGCTTAGCACCCATTCACAACCCACACGGCGACGATATATGTGTGCAGACCTTTGGAGCGACGGGGAGCGGCTGGTAATAGCCAGGGTACTGCAGCCCTCTCATCTCGGTGGCCTTGCTACTACCCGCCGCTCCCCGCCGCTGCACACATATATCGTCGCCCCACAGTTTGCAAATGGGTGCTAAGCTCTCGGTAAAGGCACAGCCCCCACGCTGCACCCACACAGGATGCAAGTACATGCCACATCGCACAAAAAATATATCAGAAACACCCAAAATTCCCCAAGTACTACATTTTTCTCAGTCTCCGCGCATATGTATCAGGCGGTGCTGGGAGTCTCCCTGTTGTGACGTCGCCGACCCATGGTGCGTCGTCTGCTGATAAACAGTTGTGTTTTGAGAGCACGGGGAATTTACCGATTTTGAATGCAGATCATTTAAAAACGGGTGACTGGATGCAAAATGTGACAACATATTGTTGATATACTCGATCATGGCTATATTTTGACTGCATTAAATCAGGAATGATGAAATAGTCTGGACGATTACTTTAAGTCTTATCGACGGGCCAGAACACTTAATATTGTGACAAGTACACACACACACTGTCGGGTTTACAATTTTAAAGGATTGTGTTAAAGGCTTTAAAGCTTCACTGGACACCAACTCAAAATAACTCTACCGACGGGTTTCGAGACTCACTGTGGAGCGATAGTCCAGGAGTTCAAGGTAACAAAAAACGCAGATTAACTACCTTAACTAGTTTATTAAATAGCAAATGAACAGCACGTCCTTAAATGTCCTCGCTTCTGGACTCGCTTTCACTCAGCACATTCTCGCACTAAATACCTTTACTTAGCTACCTAGATATCCTATCGGCTATAGTATCTGCTGGGGAATAAAAGTAAGGAGGGTTAAGTTATCTCACGCTTTCACCGAAGAAACTGCAGCAGTGGCCCTCTTGTCGAGACCGCTCTCTCGACCACATGGGAGATCCTCCTCCTCGCTTGCCCTCTCGACCTCCTCACAAGCTGCCGGCGATCCTTGCCTTGTCCACTGCCCTCCTCCTGTCCACGCACTGCGTCTCGTCATCTACGTCCGTCAGTAGGGCAAACTCTTGGCAGATTGGGAACTGGAAGAGATGGCGACGGATCTTGTGGACCTCCTGGCCGGCAGCAAAAGATGTTGCCGTCGCGAGGTTTTGTGGTGGAGTGAAAGCGGGCAGACGGCTCTGCCTCTCACTCAACATGGCGACTGGTGGCGTTGCCACATTGCATCAATCTATCCTATTTTACCTTATCTCCTTCTTTTACTATCTTGCATGCTTCTCTTAACCACCACGTGCAATTTAGATCGAGCGTTTCTGCTAACGTACCCAGCTATTCATTGGGAGGCAATTTCAGCCTATAAATATTTCTTCATATTGACGCCCTTCAGGCAATCCTTTCCCCCAAGCCAGAAAATCTATATTTAGAGAAACAAAGGTGTCTAGCGATGAGCAAAGCCCCAGAAAATTTAAATGCCTAAATAAGTCTTAAACCATGACACACACACAGGTGTGTGTGTGCTCATACACATACTCTCAAAGGAGTCTGCTCTCGGAGCGCTAGGGGTTGCGTCTCCTCTTGTTATGCCTGTCTCCGGTTGTTGTTGTTTGTCTATCGGGCCTCCAGCAGGGGAGGACCACGGGCTAGCTTGAGCCCGTCAGAGAGATGCTTTGATGTCGCAGAGGTGGAGTGCGTTGATCGGTGGCAGCCTAGTGCGGCAGCGCGGCGGCGCTAGGCTGCGGGCAAAAAGACGGGAGGCGAGGGGCATGGCCACACTCGCCGTTCCCGGAAGAGAGGAGAGTGTCCGTGCTGCTGGCGTGCGGCACGAGGTCTGGCTTGTCCATCCTGACGAGGAGTGCGGGGCACTCAGCAGGATACACTCTCCGTGTGGGGGGGGGGGGCGCAGCAGGCTGCTACGCGTCGGGGATGAGGGGGAAGAGTGGCCATGAGGGGGCTGCCCGGCCCGCTGCCATGGGGGTTGGCTTGTTATCCCAGCCAGGAGCTCCGGTAGGCGGTGACTGCTGGCTCCAACTCTCCTGTCTCCGGTGTGCAGGCATCTTATATAGAGGAGTTTTCCGTTGTTGACAGTTGCTTACACATTCTTGTATTGTCTCTCCTTTTGATAAGAGGTAATCAGGCGTGTGGTGATCACACAAGCATAAACACAATTGTTTTCAGATTCCAGGATGTTTATCAACTGCGATATGCGGCAGTAACTGTGTTGTCAACCCAAACCGAGCTGGTTATCCACGTCATCATTATATGCCATGGCGTGGGTACTTCGTCAGCATAATGTCATCAAAAGGTGGTGTCGCCTCAGACAATACAGGCGACGGTAGAGGCACACAGACTCACACACACATCCTGCTTTTGTTAGATACTAAGATTACCACATACATATAATATATATCCAGTGCCGTAACGAGAGGAGTTTTCGTATACCAAGAATGTAATATGTAATGTATAGCTTTCATATCATAAAAATCTGATATCCTGATATCAGTCCTGATAGAAAAAAATGTCATGTGTATAGATTGACATCTCATTATTTCTTCAGTGTATGTACCACCCACCTTGTAACTCAAGATATGGAAATGTAGAACATTTTGATGAGATTTACATTTTTTTATTGCAACACTGTAGATTATATTAATTTATTAAGTGGGAATTTTAATGCTCACACAGGTATTCTTGCTGATTATGTGGATCCACATGTTGTACCGGGATGTGATAATACTGATGTAAATGTAGGAGTTCACTTGTCTGATATATATATTGATTTGAGTGACCATGGAATTGATTATAGTAGGTATTCTAGGTTTGATGACTGGTCTGTACTCTGGAACTGAGAGTGCTGTGAAGTGTGGGGCAGGTGTATCCAGCTTCTTTCCTTTTCTGTGAATACAGGAGTGAGGCAAGGGTGCGTCCTTGCCCCATCACTTTTCAACACTTGTATGGACTGGGTATTGGGCAAAGTTGTAGATCAAAGTGATTGCGGAGCATCCCTCGGCAACACTAAGATCACTGATCTTGTTTTTGCCGATGATGCAGTAATCTTTGCTGAGTCGCTGGAGGGCCTGGT
Source organism: Chionoecetes opilio (assembly GCA_016584305.1). NCBI lineage: Eukaryota > Metazoa > Arthropoda > Malacostraca > Decapoda > Majidae > Chionoecetes > Chionoecetes opilio. Next base: position 48,197 of record JACEEZ010000794.1, on the reverse strand, counting down.
GATGGCTCTCGAGGCGCTGCACGAGGAGGCAAAGCCTTTGGGAGTTGAGGTCTCCTGGCTTAAGACCAAGGTCCAGGTGTTTGGAGGCATACTAGATGAAACAGTACAGTCTCTTCATGCGTGCGGCGAGGACATTGATATTTTGGAAAGTTTTACATACCTTGGTAGCGCAGTCCATTATGACGGCGGGTCACGTCAACAAGTCTTTCACGTCACAGGCGGATTGGCATAACCCTCGGTGTTATGGACTCGCTCAGCAGGAATATTTGACGTTGTCGGTATCTGTGCAGGAAGACAAAGATCTGGATCTTCAGGTCGCTTGTGATCCCTGTCTTACTCTATGGTTGTGAGACATGGACACTAAATAGCGATTTGAAGAGACGAATCGATGCCTTTGGTAATAAGTGTCTTCGCAGAATCATGGGGTATCACTGGGATGATTACGTGTTAAATCAGCGATTGCACCGTGAAACTGAATCGAGGCCTATTACCTGCATAGTCCGTCAGCGCCAATTTCGGCTATATGGGCATGTGGCACGCTACCCTGAAACCGATCCTTCCCATCGTTTTGTATCTGTAAGAGACAATCCGTCGTGGAAGAGGCCAAACGGGCGCCCATAAGGCTCGTGGCTAGGGCAAGTTGATGTTTCTTGTCGAGAGCTGCTTGGTATGGGAAAGGAGCCTGCGTGGGGACTCGCGCGTGGTGACCCCCGGGAGTGGCATCGTAGGGTGGGCGAGGCGACGCGCCCCCTGGCGTATGCCCCCAATGATTGATTGATTGGTATTCTCAGGATGTATCATGTGACATAAGTTCTTATGGTAGAAACTTGCTGGATATGTGTAGAAATATTCTTGTTTGTATCTGAAATGGCAGGGTTAGGGATGATTACAGAATAGGGAAAGCTACATCTGTTCACAACACAATAGTAGATTATATTATTGGATCACCAAATCTTTTCCCAAAAGCTAGGAAATTTAGTATATCGGATTATGACCCATTATTTTCAGATGTCCATAGTAGAAATACATGTTGTATTAATATGACTATTGTAAAAAAATAAAGAAAAGTAAAGGCAAAGATCCAAAATTTTACAGGCAGTTATTAGAGGGTAATAAAAGGACATGACCATGATATACAGTTACCTCTTCATGAAGACTTAGATCATTTAAAAATGTTATCAGAGACTATAACGTTGATGATGTAGGTAATTTACCTAATGACGTTGATGATATTGTTGTACCTGAATTAAGTGTGACACTTGATAGTCGCATTACTGAAGAGGAAGTAAACAATAGTATTAACAAACTTAAAAACAACAAGGCAGTATGGATTGATTGCATTTGGAATGAATATATTAAGAACACTAAGGATTAATTGTGCTCATTATATGTAAAATTATTTAAGAAGATACTAGGTTCAGGTGTAATGCCCGAAGAATGGCTTGTAGGTTGCATAATCCCTATCTATAAGAACAAAGGAGATATAAATGATGTGAACGATTATAGAGGGATCATCCTTTTGTGTTGTATGAGTAAATTATTCACATCTATATTAAGGTTGACAGCATACTGTGATGAATTTTTTTTTATCTATGAGAACCAGGCAGGATTTATAAGATGTTATTCAACTGCAGACCATATATTTGTGCTTAAATGCATTATTGACTTGCTCTCCTGGAAAACAAAACAAAACATTATTTATTTGTTGCCAATGAGAAAGCATTTGATATGGTGTGGAGAGAAGGACTGTGGTATAAGCTTGTCAAATCTGGTATTAATGGAAAAGTGTATAATTTGATTAAGAATATGCATCATAAAACCAAGTCTTGTGTCTTATACCAACAGGAAACATCAAACTTTTTTGTTAGCCATAAAGGAGTAAGGTAGGGAGAAAATATTTCGCCTTTACTGTTTGCTATGTATATTAATGATCTTGAAGAATATTTATTGGATAATAATTGTATACATCTAGAATTTAATGATGAATGTCTTGATCTGAAAGTATTAGTTTTGATGTATGCAGAGGATACTGTTATACTAGCAGACAGTGAGGAAGGGATTAAGAATGCTCTTGGGTTATTATAAATTATTGTAATGATTGGAAGTTGGAGATTAATTGTAATAAAACAAAAGTGGTCATATTTGGAAACGGTAAGACTCAACTTGATGGTTATAATTTCAAATTTAATAGAGAAAATGTGAAAACTGTAATGGATTATAAATATCTTTATTTAATTTTTTTTTATTTGACTATAATGCGAAATTTAGGAAAAGTCACTTTGATGTGGACAGTCAGCAACAAGAGCTATATATTGCCTTATTATATTAGGCAAAGTAGAACATTTGATTTGCTTATAGACCTTCAAATAGAGTTGTTCCAATACACAGTGTTACCAATAATGTTGTATGGCTGTGAAGTGAGGGGTTATTATGTAATTAGGGAAATGGATATCTTATATATGAAATACTTGAAACATATTCTAGGTGTACACAAGAGCACTTATAAAGATATTGTTTATGGTGAACTTGGGATATACCCTGTGGAGATTCATATCAAAGCCATAATGATTAGTTATTGGATACGTTTAATCACGGGTAAACCAGGAAAACTAGCTTATGTTATGTATCAGTGCCTAATGTATTTGCATTACGTTGATCACTACACTTCTCCGTGGTTAAGGGAGATTGAGTCTATTTCAAACAAATGTGGCATGTCAGGAATCTGGTTGTCCCAAGAAATAATTAACTCAGTATGGTTAAATAAAGCTATTAAACAAAATCTTTAAGATCAGTGGATCACTGTTTGGTATAGTAACCTCATGACAAAATATGTATGCAGTGTCTATGTAATCTATAAATGTATATATGAAAGGGAGGAATATTTAACTAAACTAAAGACAAAATCAAGAATCACCCTTGCTTAGCTAAGAACAAATAATAATTATAGAGTAACAGTGACTGTCGGCAGATGTCAAAATATTATTAGGGAATAAAGGTTTTGTAGTAAATGTAACACCAGGGCCATTGGGGATGAATCTCATGTTATTCATGAGTTTAGTAATCCAGAAATATCAAGAGCTAGTGAAACTTATTTACCTGAATTTTCTGGAACATACTTAATAATAATAAGTTTAATATGTTGATGCAAAGCAAAAATACTGTATTACTGTACCAGCTAGTATATTTTTTTAATGTCATATTCAAAATTTACAAATGATCCATAGGAACAAAGATGTACACATAAACTTATATGTATTTTAGTAAATTTTATTTTGGATGTATTAGTATGGGAATTAACTGTGCTCCATACCTTTGTAACAAAAGTCTGAGCAATAAATAATTTTCAGTTTCAGTTTCACACACACACACACACACACACACACACACACACACACACACACACACACACACACACACACACACACACACACACACACACACACACACACACACACATACACACACATACACACACACACACACACACACATGCACACACACACACACTCGCACACAAACACGCGCACACACACGCACACACACACACACACACACACACACACACACACACACACACACACACACACACGATTTTACCGTCCCGATGGTCCAGTTGATAGCGTGCTGGCCTGCCATTCTGTGGTAGCCGGTTCAAATCCTCACTGCTCATGGGGATTTTTCACTGACAAATTCGGGCGGTTACTTTCCCCCTTGAGCAAGGGGATGGGGTTGAGTGGTGTGTGAGGTCCCAGCATTACCCAAAGATCGGTAATAAGGAGCTCCAAACTCACACTGGGAGCGTGAAACTGGCGATCGCAAGCCAGCTCGCATGGACAAGACCATGGGTGAATAACACACACACACACACACACACACACACACACACACACACACACACACACACACACGCGCGCGCGCGCGCTCACACACACACACACACACACCGCAACGATGGTCAAGGTTGATAGCGCGCTGGCCTGCCATTCTGTGGTAGCCGTTTCGAAGCCTCACTGCTCCCGGGGATTTTTCACTGACAAATTCGGGCGGCAAATGTACCCCTTGAGCAAGGGGATAGGGGGGGGTGGTGTTGTGTGAGGTCCCAACATTACCCAAAGATCGGTAATAATGAGCTCCAAGGTCGCACCGGGAGGGTGAAACTGGCTATCGCGAGTCCGACTCGCATGGTCAAACCATGGGTGAATAATACACACACAACACACACACACACAGAAACAAAAAAATGTACTCATTTAACATTCACACAGCAACTTTGATATAGCCTGCTTTCATAATCATATTTCTACTTTCTACAATATTGGTGTGAATAACGAATGAGCGAGAAAATAATTACGAAAAAAAACATGACTAGCCTACTTCGATTTAGTCAGTATTACGGGTCCTGAAATATTGCTGTCATTTCTCGGGGATTACGAGGCCCTAATCTCACACCATAATAAAAGTTATTAATCCACCCTTAGAAAAAAAAATCCTAATTAGAGACTTTAAAGGCAATAAGGAGTTAGGAATAGGGTTAATGCGTCATTTTAATACAAGGCGTAAAGATTGGGTGTTATTTTTTTCTTCCTTATCTTTCTTGTCCCTTCCCTCTTCCTCCTCCTCTTCCTCTTCCTCCTTGGAAACACGAAACTGATAATAGTAATATAATTTTCGTTCAACTAAATCGTCATTCGCAAAAAGTAGTAATTGGTCTTGTTTATCGACCTCCAGCTCAAACAAGTACAAATGACGAAGAACTCTATGAACAAATAGCGGAAATTAGTTCTCAAAACGAAAGCGTAATATTCGGTGATTTTAATATTCCCGTAACCAGTTGGGGCGCCTCACTGACAACACATTCGGGGCATACTCGCTATTCAAATCTCCAAGAATCTTTATTAATTATTATTTTATTAATCTTTATACCAACACGTGGATCAACCAACGAGAGGCGATAATATTCTAGATCTTATTTTCACAACTAACGAAAATCTTGTCAGTAACGTTAACGTTGGATCTGAATTCAGTAACAGTGACCACCGGGTCATTAATTTCACTATTAACATCAATAAGACAAGCGAAGTCGAAAGTAAAGAAAAAGTTCTTGATTATTATCGGAGGGCAGACTTCAGAAAACTAAAAATAATCTTAACGAACACCGATTGGAATGTTATCTCAGAAAGTAACGACATAAATGTAGCATGGCATGAATTCAACGGTAAGCTTAACTTAGCAATACAATCCTCAATACCGATGCGATATAGGCGATCTTTTCAAAATGTTAAACCGAAATGGTGGACCTGCGAAATCAAGGACAGCCTCGCAGCTAAAAAAGCGTGCATATGAAAAACACAAAGAAACACAGAATGAAGACGACAAACTCGAACACGACAGAATTAGACGAAATACGAAAACACTTATTAAGCAGAGCAAGAAAAATTTTGAAGTACGTATTGCCGAAATGCGCAAATCTAACCATAAAGAATTCTACAGCTACATATGTTAAAAAGAAAAAAGTAATGACGTCAACCATAAAAGGTTGGAAATGGAAAATGGCGAACACGCAAAAAATGAAGTGACTATGGCGGATACTCTTAAATAACTTTTTTGCATCAGTCTTCATAGAAGAAAACACCACGCAAAATCAACCCATACCGAAAACCCAGAACAAAGGTACTTGCCTCAGCTCATTAACCTTTCAGGAATGTGACTTTTTGCTCGCGATAAATAACTTGAAAATTAACAAAAGTCCTGGTCCTGACAAAATTTCGCCACGCATATAAAATGAAGCAAAGAACGAAATAGTGAAACCACTTTCCACCTTATTTAATAAGTCTTTACTCACCGGAAATGTACCGTGCGAATGGAAACAAGCTAATGACACACCCATATTTAAAAAAGGAAGCAGGTCGCAGCCCGGAAACTATCGCCCAATCAGTTTAACCCCTTGAGGACCACAACGTAATTTATATTGTAATTTGGCTACCATTAGACGATTTTTAGTGACTATAAGCAATATTTTATAGATATAACCTGTTTAGTATCCTTGTCCACTAACTAATTTGGTATATTCAGTGACTTTTCGTAATTTTATGGCTAGCAACATACAATTTTTTTTATAGCAAAGAAAAGATCTGGGCGTGAAGGGGTTAACATCAGTTGCTGGAAAATAAATGGAATCCATCATAAGAGACAAAATCGTTAAGTTCTTAGGAGAAAATGACATAATTAACCCGTGGGCTGCGGCATGCCTTCCGGAAAGCTCTGCTGAGCGATTGCGGCATGCCTTCCGGAAGTGCAATTTTAAAAAGCATACAAAAACCACGCCAACATCCGTAGAAAACTACAAACTGCGTCACATATACGCCTTGATGTCAGCCCTCGATAACACACACCACCATCTGCCTAACTACGCTGTACGCAGAGATATACCACTCCTTGTGTTTTTTCCCAAGATTTTGGGATTTAGGTCATGGCGTTAGGATATTTCTTGTCTATCTTGGGACTTTTGGAGGGATTATTCAAGTATTTCTCCAGTAGTTTATCTCAAGGTAGAACGGTACCTATGCTTACCTTGAGATAAACTACTGGAGAAATACTTGAATAATCCCCTCAAAATCTTGGGAAAAATCCCAAGAAGTGCCATCTCTCACCCCACCTCAGCAGTCTCTCGCTAGCTATTTGGTGCCATTCGCGTCAGAGATTTCAACTCCCGACCACAACCACATCACAACCCCATACGTTTGGATTAAAAATAGATATATTGCCGGATGCGGATCTTTACTACCTTGACGTTGATGTGATTTCATCCAATTCTGGAATGGTCACTGTTTTACTCATATCCCCGCACTGGCGGCACTAAAAAAAATCTTTGCTCCCGCAGTCCCCGGGTTAAGGATTCGTAGCATGGATTCAGAAATATACGCTCATGCTTCTCAAACTTACTTGATTTTTACAATAGTATATTAAAAATGTATGACAACACGCGGGCAGTAGCAAAGCCGTCTGTATGTAAAAGCCTGCGCCTGAGATTGATGACGTCACGGACGGAGTCTGTAAGAGGCCACGGAGATAACAAGTTTACCTACCTAATTATATGTTTATCAGTATAAAAGATATATTGTTATCTTCGGAAATGTTTGTTCTATAATATTATCAAATAAAAACCCGTAAAACACACTAAAGAAATGCCATTATGAGACTCTCAAGAAATATGCATGAACTTAAACTCTTCACCATTTAATATTTTTCTCGAAAACATTTTACATGGAGAACATCAATAGAAGCGGAATTTAGTTAGCTTTCCATTGCTATATTTTGTTTTCTGATAAATGAATTAGCAGCATGCATAAATTAGCGTTAACTAAATATATATATCATGAAATCGGGTAATTTCCTACCTAATTATATGTTTATCTGTATAAAAGATATATTGTTATCTTTGGAAATGTTTGTTCTATAATATTATCAAATAAAAAACCGTAAAACAGACTAAAGAAATGCCATTATGAGACTCTCAAGAAATATGCATGAACTTTAACTCTTCGCCATTTAATATTTTGCTCAAAAACATTTTACATGGAGAATATCAATAGAAGCGGAATTTAATTAGCTTTCCATTGCTATATTTCGTTTTCTGATAAATGAATTAGAACCATACATAAATTAGCGTTAACTAACTAAAAGGATCATGAAATCGGGTAATTTTTCCCGATTGATGATGTTATTTATTTAGTTAACGCTAATGTATGTATGGTTCTAATTCATTTATCAGAAAACAAAATATATCAATGGAAAGCTAATTAAATTCAGCTTTTATTGATATTCTCCATGTAAAATATTTTCGAGCAAAATATTAAATGGCGAAGAGTTTAAGTTCATGCATATTTCTTGAGTCTCATAATGGCATTTCTTTAGTGTGTTTTACGGTTTTTTATTTGATAATATTATAGAACAAACATTTCCAAAGATAACAGTATATCTTTTATACTGATAAACATATATTAGATAGGAAATTACCCGATTTCATGATGTTATGTATTTAGCTAACGCTAATTTATGCATGCTGCCAATTCATTTATCAGTAAACGAAATATATCAATGGAAAGCGAATTAAATTCCGCTTCTATTCATATTCTCCATGTAAAATGTTTTTGAGCAAAATATTAAATGGCGAAGAGTTAACAGTGGGTGAAAGGTG
>JACEEZ010000794.1:25000-35000 GCA_016584305.1 Chionoecetes opilio | reverse complement strand
TTATCGTGCCGTTAGTATCTTGGCGGTCCAGAGCTCCTTCAAATTTATCCATCTATGATATGAATATGGTAAAGACCCTGTTCAGGTCATCAAACTTAAACGTAAAAACCTTGGTGCAAATTAATCCTTATCCCCCACTCCAAAAACTATTTGTCAAGTCATTCAGATGTGTTTGAACATATTTTACACTTGTCACTACAGTTTCCTAATGTACTACTATTTGCCAGAATGTGGACCGAAGAGCAAGATGAGAAACTCATCTACATCGTGGGCCAGTACCCTTGGCTGTATGATGCTGCTGATGAAAACTATGAGAAACTGTGAGGAACTACTCCTGAACTACACCTCCCTCGGCATGGTAACGGTGATTACCACTTTCACCTTCATCAAACGGCGTGCTTCGGAGCTTCAAGCACAGTTACCCGACTATCCACGTCAACACTTCCAACCCCGGGTCATGGGGTAAGGATTTATTCCAGTTGGCCCTTTACTGTCTCGCAGACCATTCAACGCTCCCAGCTATCTGAAGTGGTATTCTACGGTGCTGAAGATTGCTGCTGCAATTCACTTTCTCTACAAGCAACGTTCCAGGGAGTTCTTAGGGAGACTTTACCCCTGCTATGATTTTGCAGTTGTTGTTTGGTTCCTGATAATTGGCAGCTAGCCAGTTCTTGATTTTGTGTGCAAATATATTCGGGGTAATCATACGCTACGATTTTTCTTCCCCCACATTTCTTAAGTTTGGTAATATTAATTGATAGCCACCTCGGTCCTGACAGGCACGCTACCCTGAAACCGATCCTTCCCATCGGGTTGTATCTGTAAGAGACAATCCGGCGTGGAGGAGGCCAAGTGGGCGCCCACAAGGCTCGTGGCTGGGGCAAGTTGATGTTTCTTGTCGAGAGTTGCTTGGTATGGGAAAGGAGCCTGCATAGGGACTCGCGCGTGGTGACCCACGGGAGTGGCGTCGTAGGGTGGGCGAGGCGACGCACCCCCCGGCGTATGTCCCCAATGATTCATTGATTGTCTCACGCCTCCCCCCCCTCCCTGAACCGCTTGGCCTATCCCTTCACAGATCATCGGATACTGACAATTGTTCACTGATGGCCTATTACTATGGCCAGAGCACAATCACCACACACAAGTACGCACTAGGACGCCGGGTACCGGAACAAGTTACGGCAGGTCACCTTTTCACACCACAGCTCGACGCCAAGTGAGGAAAGGAAACTATTGGCAAAATCCGTCCACCCCCAAGAACAGCATTCTTTTTTCACCATAAATATTGAGCCATCGGCCCGGGTTGCTCAATATTTTCGCTGAGTTTCCCTGAGGCACACCTGCTCTGATGGGCTGCACCTCGGATTCCTGACCACTGACAGTCACCCGCAGGTGTCTGTCCCTCAGATAGTTTCTGAGGAGAGGAAAGAGTGCCCCGTCTATGCCGGCGGCGCGGAGCCTTGTGACCAAGGCTTAATGCCACTCCCAGTCATCAAAGGCGCTTTCGATGTCCAGCGCCACGACGGCAGTGGCCTTGCCATGGTCCAGGGCTGCATTCAGGTCAGAAGCCAGCAGTACAGTAGGTGCAGGTCTGCCGTTGATCTCCCCTACCGAAACCCAAACTGCCTGGTGCATAGCAGATGGTACCTGTCGAGGTGCTCTGTGACTCTCGAGGCCAAGACAGTCTCCATCACTTTGCTGAGCAGCGGCAGCAGGGACACAGGGCGGTAATGTTTTGCCTCAGACTTTCCACCTTTCTTGTGAACTGGAACCACATACATATTTTCCAGGACTTAGGCTAAGTGCTGGTCTGAAGACAATGATGGAATAGTAAGACGACTGAACGCGCCAGCTCATTGGCACACTGGCGAAACAGACGGAGACTGATGTTGTCCGGCCCCACTGCCTTTTTTTCATCCACTTTTAATAAAATATCTTTCACTTCACTTTCAGTTGTTTTCACTAACAGTAGTTTGTCATTGATTATGTCCGGCACTTTCGGTGGTGACCTCTCAAGGTTGGGGATGAATATTTTTCCAGCGAAGTGCCTGGCCAGGAGCAGTGGTCTTGTCTTGAGCAGTGTGAGCCACGCTGCCATCCTCCCACAGGAGAGAAGGGATAGTGTTTCCCTGTGCCTCACCCTGCTGCTCCTTAACAAGGCTCCACCAGCGCTTGGTTCCCACTTGGCCACCCCGCAGCTTTCTCCTGAGGTTTGCCTTCCAGTGCTCTGAGGCCTACTGCTGAGTGTTTATCATTCGCTGGGTTGCCGCTCTGTGTCTATGCCTGGTACGTGTCGTTGGGTGCCTCTTGTAGGCACGCCAGGCGCGATACTTGGCGTCAGAGGCAGCGCGGCACTCAAGTCCAAACCAGGGCTGGTCCGATGCCTTGGTTTTGTGTGTGGCGTGTGGGACCCAGCGCACCTGTAGGCCGTGGAGCAGCTCAGTGAGCCGCCCCACCTGCTGGTCAGTGATGCCACACAGCACGTCCTCCCAGTCCATCTTCCTCAGTGTGGCTCTGAGGGCTTCCCAGTTTGCGGCCTCCCACTTCCAGAGCATGCGGGTGTAGCTCTCCTCACGTGGCCTCATGAAGTGTATCTTGGTGAGGACCGCCACGTGGTCTGAGGTGCCTACAAAGTCTAGTGGTTGACACTGAACCATGTAAGTGAGGGAGGTCCGTCACCGCAGAGGTCTAGGGACGACCCGGAGATGTGAGTGGGGAATTTGACGTGCTTGTGGAAGTCATGCACAACCAGCAAGGTGCTAAAAGTATTCCGAACAATGTGCTGGTTCAGGTCGCCTATGTCCTATGATCAACACCCTGTCACACTGGTTGGCCATCATCATAGAGTCAAGGTTCACTGTGAGTAAGTCCAGCTGTGCTGTGCCCTGCGAGGGAGAGCGATAGCACCAAACACACAATAAACCTTGACCATCACTATCAATTATTTTCAGTGTCAGTAATTCCAGATCCCTGGACATGGGCAAGGGGGGCTCCACCACCTGGATGCTGACCGTCTTCCTGCAGCGTCTCCCTGTAGCACTCCCCCTACCTGTGTGGAGCGGTCCTTCCTCAACCAGGTTGAGAAGCCTTGGACGCGGGCATAACTCGGCGGCTCCTTGTCGTCCAGGAACGTTTAATACACAAACACCCGTTTTTTTCATACAAAATGTCTGCCCGATTCTTGATAATTTCGTTGTATATTTAGTTTACCAATGTTAGTATGGAACCCTCTCACGTTAGTCGACAATATCGTTAACTCACTGCTGCCCGGCCTGACGCAGCGCTGGGTGTTGGTGTGGCGTCATAGTGAGCAGTATAGGCCGGTGTAGTGACAGGCCAGGGGAACTGGGGGCTCATTCAGAGCCGCTAACGTCCATGCTTAACAACTTAACAACTGTCATCAGCTGTTTTGGTATTCTGCGGGGAGATTGATGACGTACCAGTATACGTTAAGTTGTTAAAACAAGGCAGCTGCCTATAGTTGATGAGTATAGGTGTTGAGGACACAACACACATAAAAATACTCATAAATTGAGTATATATGATGTTTTCTGACTCAAGAACTGAACAGGGCAAGTATACAAACGAAATTAGGCCATATAACAAACCCAGCCGCTTGTGGTGATATTGTTTTGGGGTGATGGGACAAGAGTGGTGAGCAGCGGCATCTCACCTGCGCGGGTAGCGACTAGCGATGCCAGACACCACCACGCACGGCTCCGCGGCAGACTGAAGGTATGTGTCTTGCCACTTTTCTTTGTTTAAAACCCGAGCCCTTGTCCACCCAGCAGTGAATGGGTACCGGGTGTTAGCCGGGGGCTTGTGACCCGCCTCCCGGAGTGGTGGCTTCCCCCAACACTAAAGGAAGGCGAGCTACGAATAGATATCAAGCGAAAAAGATCACAAGAAGAAGAAGAAGAGCGCTCTATTACTCTGAAGGAATAATTAATAGCTAGAATACAAGGAAGTACAAGCCACCGGCGTGTTACCCGCGTGTATGTGGAGGTAGAAACAAGTGTTGAAGCGACGGAGGTGACACAGGGGATGAAAGAATGATGGAATAAGCTAGAAAATAGAAATAAGTACAACGACCTTGAAAAAACAGCCCGCGGCTGCTGCCTTGTGATTGGCTGACACGTTTGAGACACAATCTGATTGGTTGGCACGTTTTTTTTTACACAATTGTGATTCGCTGGCGAGGCTGTGACGTCATTATAGTCGCTCAGCCAATCAGCTATCGGTGCCGATAGCAACCATGTCCCGCCACTGCCATGTCTCGTATCGGAATACCCACTAGCGCCGGGGTGTAGAAATAGAGGGATGTTGTTGAGCGAACAACCGTGGCCTTTAACTCTCTCAGAATGTCTGCCCTGGAGAACTGGGGGGTCGTGGGGGGCCACCAGTGGGGGCCCAGCCATCCGTAGGTGAGAGGGTTGATGCAGCTGCCAGGCAACGCTTCTCAATGCGAGCAGCGTCTCCTATACGCTCTGCCTCACCGCCTGAACCATCTCCTGCTGCCTCTGGTCAGCGATCTTGACCCGGTAGATCAGGGAGGAGCGGAAGAGGCCTTTACCTGGCCGCTTCAGTACAGTAGTCACAGACCTTACTCGGACACTGGTCCCGAGTATGACCCTATCGATTGCACTGAGGACACCTGGTCTGCTGCTGCCTTAGGTTGCTTGTTTCCTAACGTGACTGCTGCCTTGACTCAAGCGATGCTTCTCCTCCTGAGGCGGTTGTCCTTGAAGCTGGCTTCCTCTTCCTTCGGGGTTGCCGTGTGTCTTGTTGAGGGCGGATTACCTTCCAGTCACTCTCCTCACTCGGGCTGGAGGCGGTGTTTTCCACACGTGTAGGGGGCGCGTCCTGCTCCTATGTTTATGTGGGCTGAGGTGGAGCTGGGGAGGCTGGGGAAGAAAAGGAGTGGAGTGGGGTGGGTTAAGGAGTAGAATTGGGTAGGGGAGATGAGGGAGAAGAAAGGGGTGGGGAGGGACAGGAGAGGAGAGGGGTGGGAAGGGACAGGAAGAGAAGAGGGGTGGGGAGGGAGAGAGAGAGGAATCAGAGGGAGGAGGGGGATTGCACTCCCTGGAGACGGCAGTCACAGCCTCACCGTCAATAGGAGCAGTCAACAACTCGATGATAATCTCGGAATCTGTACAGTGGTCCTGCCATTACCAAGTAAGTACCAGGCGGAAATATAGTTACTGTATTAAGTGAAACATAATTACTTCCAAAAATAAGGATATATTTTTGGTAGTTTTTATCCAATACCATTTACAATTGAAAGACAGATTAAGAAAATAAAACATATGCTTATTAAGTACGACAGCTTCCGCGTAAATGTGACCGACGTAACCTACCACCAATAGACAATGCATAAGTTCTCCTTTACCTGTTGAACAAGAGAGGGTGGACAGTGCCAAGAATAAGTGCCTTCAAATGTGCAAGAGGCTTTCAGCTTCTTAAGGAGGTTACCGGAGGTAAATTTATTGTACATGTACGATAATTATCGTACGTGTGAAAAAAATGCGGCAGGGCTACACAAGGGTATGGGTTGGGAGGGGTTTCCATTGTATGATTTGAGTATAATTGTAATACAATACCAAGATATTGTTATTTAATCTGCTTGGTTTCACTTTGCTGTAGACTTATTCACAATTTTTATATATGCATCTTATTTCGATCAGTCTATCCCAAGTCAACGTCAGTGAATATTTTTATTAGTGTTTTTTCCCAACACAGATTCTGCTATATAGTGTCTATTAAACGATACGAAAATATTTACATATTGTGTAAACCTAAATACATATAAAATAGAGTACTTGACAGTAACTGCTGGATGCTTGGTAGTTCGTAACTAAATATAAGAGTACTATAGAAGAGGCAACTTGTACAGAGCTGTTTCCGCCCCTGATGACACAAATTTGGTCCCGCGTACGAGTTTGTACCAGCATGACGGAGTTGTTGACTGCTCCTATTGTGTCGGGTCTGGCTGTACACGCTACACGTTATGCTCTCTCTCTCTCTCTCTCTCTCTCTCTCTCTCTCTCTCTCTCTCTCTCTCTCTCTCTCTCTCTCTCTCTCTCTCTCTCTATCTATCTCTCTCTCTCTCTTTCTCTCTCTCTCTCTCTCTTTCCCAGTCACAAAATCGGGGACACACCTGTACTTTAAAAATATCTAATGGACTACTTGATATGGAGGAATCTGAAGTCATGTAGATTCTTAAATCCTAACCGAGAAAATAGGAGAAAGGGGAGGAAGAGTAATATGAAGAAGAGGAGGAGGCTAGAGATGAGGAGTGGAAAATAATGTTCAAGGAGGAAAATGAGGAAGAAGAGGGAGATTTAGCCTAACTTGTTGAGAGAGAGAGAGAGAGAGAGAGAGAGAGAGAGAGAGAGAGAGAGAGAGAGAGAGAGAGAGAGAGAGAGAGAGAGAGAGAGAGAGAGAGAGAGAGAGAGAGAGAGAGAGAGAGAGAGAGAGAGAGAGAGAGAGAGAGAGAGAGAGACGCAGAACCAGAAAACACGGACGAATTCAATCTGATAAACTTTATTCGTAAGAAAGCTTTGAAAGGGAGTATCTGGATGCCTGGTGATCTCCTCTATTCCTTCATGGGGATTCAAACAAGGAAGGAAGGAAAGAAGGAAGGACGTAAAGAAGGAAGGAATGAAGGAAGGAAAGACGTAAGGAAGGAATGAAGGGATTAAATACGAACGAAAGGATTGAATTTGACTGACTGACTTGGCAAACGGAGATTATAATGGGTAAGAGATGAATAAAGAGACGGATAAAGGTAAACAGGTAATGAACAAGTAAATAATAGAACATATACTTATGCATATACACTGTTAGAAATGAAGGGTTTATAAAAGGTTTAGCTAGCAGAGTCGATGGGGTTTACTTATAAGGTTTAGACGAGGCAAAGGTATCAGAAAGGTTTACTGTGAAAAATAGGGTGCAGAAAAGGTTTACCGTCATTTTTAAACCCCCACGATATGGGGGTTTAGAAATGAAAGGTTTAACAAGGGTTTACTTAAAAAAAATGGGAAGGGTTTATTATACATATGGAAAACATAATTATTTACAGCATCTAGATTACGTTTCTTGTCTTTGTGATTTATTGATAATCATATTTTCATTGTAAAATGATACAGAAGAACTCATGATAGTTCTTCATCATGGTACAATTCATGTGTTCTAGCGAACAGTATTATCTACGATTGCGACACCTGCCAACTGTCATCATTGCCAGATGTACATGGCTTGAAATGGCAGCAGAAGCTTCAAATATTTATTACTGATCAAGATCAAATGAATATTATCAATTACCAATTCCTATTATATTATTACTATTATATTATATTATCAATTACCAATCTGTCATATATAATAGCAGTAGATTTCCTACGCGTTTATATATATATTTTTCGGGATCAGACGCGATGATTTGTTTTCACTATTTCTTCATGTTGAAATTATTTAATTATTTAATTATTTAATTATTATTTAATTATTTTATTATTAAATAATGTAATATAATAATGTAAAATAATATTAATAAATAATAATAAGGTTTACGTAATGGGTTTTGTGAAAAAGGAGAGGCGGTAGCAGAGTGGTGAACGTCTCCGACTGGCGTTCTCGGTGACCCAAGTTCGATCTCCGACGAAAACCAAAACCTTTCTGCACCGTCGAGTGGCCTAAGAACACCCACATGCCCTGTCCATTAACTCTTAGTAGAGTAATTTTCTTGAAGTCCGTGACCATTTTCTTCCTACCTTTTTTTCTCGATGGATTTGATAACCTGGACCATTTTAAAGAAAAATTAGCTCATATGCCCCTCTGGGAAATGACGGCTAACTTTTCTAGAGCTCAATATTGAAAATGGCCGCCGCTGACATCTTGAAAAACATAAAATGTTATATCTCTGGCATCAGATGAGTTAGAAAGACGAATGAGGTGTCATTTTTTACTAATTCTGACATTCCAAAGCCACTGGATGGTTATCGTACAGTTTAGGGATCATTTTGACCTCTAAATCCAGGATGGCCACTGTCCGCCATCCTGAAAAACATGAAATGTAATATCTTCGGCACAAGATAAGTTAGATGGATATGAGAGGTGTTGTTTTCCACTTATTTTAGCATTATAAACTCATTGGAAGTATTATTTTAGAGTTTCAGGGACATCCTGACATACATTTTCAAGTATGATGCGGCGAAATGGGGAAAACATGCTGTATTTTATATCTAATATTTCTTTTCATACTTTTCCAGCTGCATCGCATCCCCAGAAACAATGAAATGGCAAAAAAACAATTATCTGTAATATTAATTTTCTTCTGTCTCAGATGCATCGCATGCCCGTCTGATGAAAATCGCCGACTTGTAAAGTGACTAAAAGAATGGATAATAGAACAGACAGTGAAGAGTTACAAGACAAGGCTTTAGATGAATACAAGTGTATTTTACGCTGTGGAAAGTCATGTACAGCAGATGACAGTTTGGAAAACATTACACCTGAGAAGTGGGAATCCATCCGGGAAAAGTCTTTAAAATGGAGAGAACTTGATAAGTTTCAACATGTACATGAAAATGTGGATTGGGAGAAGGGACCTAAAGGTCACCACATGCATAGCACTTGCTACGCATCATTATCCAGTAAGCGCAAGCTCTGTCAAGCAGAAAAACGCAAACAGAAATCCGAGGAACATCTTGAAAGAATTTTTTTTTATAGTTGTCTAGGGGGGGGGAGGAGAGAGAGAGGAGAGAGAGAGAGGAGAGAGAGAGAGAGAGAGAGAGAGAGAGAGAGAGAGAGAGAGAGAGAGAGAGAGAGAGAGAGAGAGAGAGAGAGAGAGAGAGAGAGAGAGAGAGAGAGAGAGGAGAGCGAGAGAGAGAGAGAGAGAGAGAGAGAGAGAGAGAGAGAGAGAGAGAGAGAGAGAGAGAGAGAGAGAGAGAGAGAGAGAGAGAGAGAGAGAGAGAGAGAGAGAGAGAGAGAGAGAGAGAGAGAGAGAGAGAGAGAGAGAGAGAGAGAGAGAGAGAGAGAGAGAGAGAGAGAGAGAGAGAGAGAGAGAGAGAGAGAGAGAAGAGTTTCAGCCCTTTATTGGTAACAGCTATAAAGATATAACATTTTTAATGTATAATATCTGGAGCATACCCCGCAATCTAGATGAATTTATTGACTGTCATTTGATTCCCATTATTTCTGAAATTGAGTTTCTTTGTTTTTGTGAAACGAGACTTTGTAGTGAAATTGAGCATTTATACAGAATAAGGGGTTTCGGTATGTTTACGAAGAATAGAAATCGTCAAGGAGAAGGAGTTGCCATATATATCAAGGATACTATAAAGTGTAAGATTATTAATGAAATTAGTGTCAATAATGATTTTTTTGAGTCTATATTTGTTGAGTGTGAATCTGCTGCACCATATATAGGGGGTGTAGTTTACCGTAGGCCTAATTCTGATATGGGTGTGTTTAAATAGTTTGAGGAGTTCTTAGGAAGACTTTGATCTAATAAGTATTAGGTNCCTCCCTTTTTTTTTTTTTTTTTTACCGTAACGTTCCCCCCCCCCCCCCCCCTTTTCTCCTCTCTCTCTCTCTGCTCTCTCTCTCTCATTCACCGCGCATAAGTGTAGTTGGCCACAGTTGGGTCTGGTGGAGGTGCTACGGACAGTGATGGCCAAGGACCTCTCGGCGGAGTCCTGAAGTCCTCCCTCACGCGGAAGCTATCCCCGGGAATCCTATCAGGGGAGTTTCTGAAGGTTCCTGACCCTGACTGTCCCAAAGGGGTTTCCTGGCCACTGAGCTATATTTTACGAGGTCGGTATAGTATAGAGCACATATAGACTCAGTGGTCCTGACACACACACACACGCGCGCTGGGAATAGAGAGGGCGTGGGAGAAGGCAACACTAACAATAACTTACTTTCGGAAACGGGGAAACTAATTGTTTGACCTGTCGGGGGAAGGTCAGGAAGAAGGGTCTGGTCTTGGAGGGTCTTG
>JACEEZ010000794.1:7500-17500 GCA_016584305.1 Chionoecetes opilio | reverse complement strand
TTCGAAGGGCATTTTTTACGTGCATTTTTTTCGAAGGGCATTTTTTTCGAAGGGCATTTTTTTCGAAGGGCATTTTTTTCGAAGGGCATTTTTTACGTGCATTTTTTTCGAAGGGCATTTTTTTCGAAGTGCATTTTTTTCGAAGTGCGTTTTTTTCGAAGTGCATTTTTTTCGAAGTGCATTTTTTTCGAAGTGCATTATTTTCGAAGTGCATTTTTTTTCGAAGTGCATTTTTTTCGAAGTGCATTTTTTTCGAAGTGTAGTAGTAGTAGTAGTAGTAGTAGAAGTAATAGTAATAGTAGTAGTAGTAGTAGTAGTAGTAGTAGTAGTAGTAGGTTTATGGTATTTAGAAATATCAGCACTTTATTTTTCATAGCCGTGACCTATGTAGTATTTTTGCAATTTTACAGACACAAGGTCAAATTTATTAAGGTCATATGTTATTGTAATACTATATAGCCTTAGTTTAGCCTTAGTTTATGCTCTTTAGAAATATCAACACTTTACTTTTAATAGCCTTGATCTTTGCTATTTTACAGACACAAGGTTAACCCCTTCACGCCCAGATCTTTCCTTGGCTATATAAAAGTGTCTGTTGTTAGCCATAAAATTACGAAAAGTGACTAAATATACCAAATAAGTTAGTGGACAAGGATACTAAACAGGTCATATCTATAAAATATTGCTTATAGTCACTACAAATTGTCTGTTGTTAGCCATAAAATTACGAAAAGTGACTGAATGTACCAAATTAGTTAGTCGACAAGGATACTAAACAGGTCATATCTATAAAATATTACTTATAGTCACTAAAAATCGTCTAATGGTACCCAAATTACAATGGAAATTACGTTCTGGGTCTCAAGGGGTTAATAGCCTTGATCTTTGCTATTTTACAGACACAAGGTTAAGTTTTAAGGTCAAATCATACACTGTTCACTGTTCTTACTTTTTATTCAGATTTTCTCTATTTTAAAGTTTGTATATTATTTATGATATTTAGATATAGCATCACTTAATTTTTCATGGCCTTTGACCTATTATGTTTGCGATTTTACAGACACAAGGTTGAGTTATAAGGTCATATTAAGGTCATATGTTACTACCTTACCTGTCTGCTGTTAGAAAATATCGACTTGCAAATTATCTTCAATTGTATTTATTTAACCCCTTGAGACCCAGAACGTAATTTCCATTGTAATTTGGGTACCATTAGACGATTTGTAGTGACTATAAGCAATGTTTTTAAGCTATGACCTGTTTAGTAGCCTTGTCCACGAACTAATTTGGTATATTCAGTGACTTATCGTAATTTTATGGCTAACAACAGATTATTTGTAGTGACTATAAGCAATGTTTTATAGCTATGACCTGTTTAGTATCCTTGTCCACTAACTAATTTGGTATATTCAGTGACTTTTCGTTATTTTATGGCTAACAACAGACGTCTTTATATAGCCAAGGAAAGATCTGGGCGTGAAGGGTTATAGTCTCTGCTTGCGTTTATAATAATTAAGTATATAGATAGGCTTTCATTTAGCCATGGAGATATTATTTTAGCCTTTTATTTATGTTACGTCACCTCTGATTAAATTGTTATCGTTTTAATTATAGTGTTCATTTCATTTTTATTTGTCACTTTACATTTATTGTTATTATTGTTATTATTGCTATTATTTATTACTATTATTATTGTTATTATTTATTACTATTATTATTGTTATTATTGCTATTATTATTGTTATTATTGTTATTATTATTGTTATTATTGCTATTATTATTGTTATTATTGCTATTATTTATTACTATTATTATTGTTAGTATTGCTATTATTTATTACTATTATTATTGTTATTATTGTTATTATTATTGTTATTATTATTGTTATTATTATTGTTATTATTGTTATTATTATTGTTATTATTATTGTTATTATTGCTATTATTATTGCTATTATTATTGCTATTATTGCTATTATTATTGTTGTTATTATTGCTATTATTATTGTTATTATTGTTATTATTATTGTTATTATTGCTATTATTATTGTTATTATTGTTATTATTGTTATTATTGCTATTATTATTGTTATTATTGCTATTATTATTGTTATTATTGCTATTATTATTGTTAGTATTGCTATTATTATTGTTATTATTGCTATTGTTATTGTTATTATTGTTATTATTATTGTTATTATTGTTATTATTGCTATTATTATTGTTATTATTGCTATTATTATTGTTATTATTGCTATTATTATTGCTATTATTGCTATTATTATTGTTATTATTGCTATTATTATTGTTATTATTGCTATTATTATTGTTATTATTGCTATTATTATTGTTATTATTGCTATTATTATTGTTATTATTGCTATTATTATTGTTATTATTGCTATTATTATTGTTATTATTGCTATTATTATTGCTATTATTATTGTTATTATTGCTATTATTATTGTTATTATTGTTATTATTATTGTTATTATTGCTATTATTATTGTTAGTATTGCTATCATTATTGTTATTATTGCTATTATTATTGTTATTATTGCTATTATTATTGTTATTATTGCTATTATTATTGTTATTCTTGCTATTATTATTGTTATTCTTGCTATTATTATTGTTATTATTGCTATTATTATTGTTATTATTGCTATTATTATTGTTATTATTGCTATTATTATTGTTAGTATTGCTATTATTATTGTTAGTATTGCTATTATTATTGTTATTATTGCTATTATTATTGTTATTCTTGCTATTATTATTGTTATTATTGCTATTATTATTGTTATTCTTGCTATTATTATTGTTATTTGCTATCTTATTGTTTATTGTATATTATGTTATTTTTGCTATTATTATTGTTAGTATTGCTATTATTATTGCTATTATTATTGTTATTATTGCTATTATTATTGTTATTATTGTTATTATTATTGTTATTATTGCTATTATTATTGTTATTCTTGCTATTATTATTGTTATTATTGCTATTATTATTGTTATTATTGCTATTATTATTGTTATTATTGTTATTATTATTGTTATTATTGCTATTATTATTGTTATTCTTGCTATTATTATTGTTATTATTGCTATTCGCTGCTTGATCACTTTTGTCACCGTTCATCCCCATCCACAAAGGACCAAAAAACACGCCATGAAAAATACACAGACGCCAAAAAATAGCAAACAAAAAGAACTCAATTGGAAACACTCATATTTTTTCTCATATTTCATTTCGTTGCCATTGATTTTTCGCGTCAAATTTTTATCCAGAAACAAAACTTTTCGCTTTTCTGATTTTCAAAAAGCGAACAGAGACTTTTTTTCTTGTCCAGCGAAACTTTTTTAAATGTTGTGAAAATCTTTATTATTATTTTAGCTCCAGTTTGTGTCTCCGCTTTTAACTTTTCCTTTTTCTTCCTCCTAACTTTCCTCCTCCTCTCCTCCTCCTCCTCCTCCTCCTCCTCCTCCTCCTCCTCCCCCTCCTTCTCCTCCTCCCCTCCTCCTCCCTCCCTCCTCCTCCTCCTCCTCCTCCTCCTCCTCCTCCTCCTCCCTCCTCCTCCTCCTCCTCCTCCTCCTCCTCCTCCTCCTCCTCCTCCTCCTCCTCCTCCTCCTCCTCCTTTGACCTTTCTCTTCCCGCCTTTTAAAACTGTATCCAAAGTCATTATTGGATTTAAGGTAACAATTTCTGCGTGTGTGTGTGTGAGAGAGAGAGAGAGAGAGAGAGAGAGAGAGAGAGAGAGAGAGAGAGAGAGAGAGAGAGAGAGAGAGAGAGAGAGAGAGAGAGAGAGAGAGAGAGAGAGAGAGAGAGAGAGAGAGAGAGAGTGTGTGTGTGTGATATGTGTGTTAGTGCCTCTGTCCTACTCCTTCCTCCTCCTCCTCCTCCTCCTCCCTCCCTCCTCCTCCTCCTCCTCCTCCTCCTCCTCCTCCCTTAGTCCTGAAATCCCTTCCATTTCCTGTACTCTCCCTTCCCTTCCCTTTCCAAAATCCAGACAGATCCTTTACCTCTCCCTTCCCTTCCCCTTGAATTATTCCCTAAAGATCCTACGTCCTTCCCTTCCCTCCCTTCCAAACCCTCCCCTCCCTTTCCTTTACCCTCTCCCCTTCCTCTCCTTCCCTCAATCCCTAGAGATCCTACACACGACCTTCTTGAGATCCTACGCCCTTCCCCTCACCTTAGGATCCTACTGGTAGCACTTCCCCTCCTTTCTCCTCCCTTCCCTTCCCTTTCCCTCCCTTCCCTTCCCTTCCCTTCCCTTCCCTTCCCTTCTCTTCCCCTCCCTTCTCTTCCCTTCCCATCTCTTCCTTTCCCTCCCTTCCCCTCCCCTCACCCTCTCCCTCCTACCTTAGGGTCCTGTTGGTAGCCCGCCTCCTTGGTAATCCTCAGGTCAGGGCCACAGAACAGGTCGCTCCCAGGGGCGCCGCCGAGGTGACACCCGAAGAACTTTTCCCAGTACTCCTCAAACCAGGGATTCCTTCGGTTTCTGTAGGGCGTTAGGCGACTCATGTAGGTGTCGAAGCCTTTGACGACCTGTAGGAGGGGTGAAGGAGGGGTGTTAGTGGTGGGGGGTGGTTGTAGGGGTTAGTGGTGGGGGTTGTAGTGTGTGGGTTGTAGTGTGTTTGATTGTGTGTGGGTGTGTGTCTCTCTCTCTCTCTACCTGTAGGAGGCGGTGAAGGAGGGGTGAGGGAGGTGTTATTTGCATGCCATTTATACTGTTGTTAATACTATTCTACCAGTCTCTCTCTCTCTCTCTCTCTCTCTCTCTCTCTCTCTCTCTCTCTCTCTCTCTCTCTCTCTCTCTCTCTCTCTCTCTCTCTCTCTCTCTCTCTCTATCTTTGCTATCTCAGCTATCTTTGTAACAGAAGTCAGTCTGTCAAGTTACAAAAAGTAATATCAAAAAAAGAAAATGTCAGCTATGGCGTCCCTCAAGGCTCCATCCTGGGACCAGTATTATTCAACATTTATATCAATGACATGGCTCAACACTTCAATGACTGTACACTTGTCCAGTATGCTGACGACACTCAGTTTCTTCACAGTGGATCTCTCGAAAACTTAGGCACCATCATTAAAGAAACGGAAGCAACCCTTACTAAGGCAAAATAATATTTTCTTAGTAATAGCCTGATGATCAATGCCAGCAAAACACAACGTATATTCATTGGAAGCAGACAGTTACTGTCACATGTACCTGAGAATATTATGATTAAGTTTGACGACACCAGCGTCCGTCCCAGCACACAGGTCAAAAATTTAGGTTTATACATGGATCGCTATTTATTATTTGACACGCATATTAACGAGTTAAATAAAAAGGTCATTGGGATGTTAATGTATATATGCCGCATAAGTAAAAATTTTGATAAATCTAGCAGGAAAATTGTTGTCCAGTCACTTGTATTGAGTCTTATTAACTACTGCATACGCATTTGGGGTACCACCAACACTACTCTTTTACAGAAAGTACAAAAACTACAAAATTTTGCTGCCAGAGTTTCGATAGGTGGTATAAGAAAATATGACCCTATCTCCCCTGCCTTCAAAGAACTAGGATGGCTCAGAATTAAACAAAAAATATTTTTGATGTTAACATTGCCATGTATAAATCTCTGAACGGCATGTATCCCGACTGGCTCCACTCATTCCCAACAGTCCACAGCACAACAAGTAGCATGACGAGACAACAAAGTAACCTTGTTATTCCTAGAGTTAAGACAATCACCGGTGCTAAAATTTTTACAGTAAATGGACCAAAAAAATGGAACTCCCTACCAGCCAACGTCACGAAGGCAAATACACTTTCTGTATTTAAATCTAGACTAGTCAACTATATTTTGCAAGACCAAAATGATTTTTAGTAGAGTAGCTTTTAGCAGATTCTACATATTATCTGTTATTGTAATCCTCGGTTTTACTGCAATTTTACTTCTCTTACGGAATTTTTTAGCAGATTTTAGATTTTACTTTTTATTGTAATTTTATGTTTTACTAGAATTCTACTTGTCGTACTATAATGTTTAGAAAATTTTACATATTTCTTTTTATTGTAATCTTATGTTTTACTGGAATTCTGCCTGTTTGACTGGCATTTTATTTATTTTACTCCTACTAGATTATTGACAATGCTGTACCTGGAATTTGGTACCGCTATATATGTTGTACACTCGTATGGTCAGCTACAGTCACTCACTCGTATGGTCAGCTACAGTGACTCACTCACTCATATGTTTTCCCTATATTTTAGCATGTCAAATAAGCTTGACATGTAGAGAAGGCTACCAATTATTATACGTTTCTGCTGTAATAACCACTACCCTGTGGAAAATAAATGAATTTGAATTTGAATTTGACTCTCTCTCTCTCTCACTGTCTGTCTGTCTGTCTCTCTTTCTCTCACTGTTTGTCTGTCTGTCTCTTCTCTCTCACTGTCTGCCTGCCTGTCTGTCTATCTGTCTCTCTCACTGTCTGCCTGTCTGTCTGTCTATCTGTCTCTCTCACTGTCTGCCTGCCTGTCTGTCTATCTGTCTCTCTCACTGTCTGCCTGTCTGTCTTCTTCTTCTCTCTCTCTCTCTCTCTCTCCTCTCTCTCTCTCTCTCTCTCTCTCTCTCTCTCTCTCTCTCTCTTCTCTCTCTCATGTACGTGTCGAAGCCCTTGACGACCTGTAGAAGGGGTGAAGGAGGAGGTGTTAGTGGTAGGGTGGGTGTGGGGGGGGGGGGGGTGAAGGGAAGGGAAGAGGGACAGTAGGAGACAGACAGACAGACAGACAGACAGGTAAAAGGAGGGGTGGTTAGTGGTGGGGGCTGGTGGTAGGGGTTATTGGGGGGGGGAGGGTTGTAGTGTGTGTGTGTGTGTGTGTGTGTGTGTGTGTGTGACTGTGTGTGTGTCTCTCTCTCTACCTGTAGGGGGGTAGGTTGTGCGGGTTGTGTGTGTGTGTGTGTGTGTGTGTGTGTGTGTGTGTGTGTGGGTGTGTGTGTGTGTGTGTGTGGTGTGTGGTGTGTGTGTGTGTGTGTTGTGTGTGTGTGTGTAGAGTAAATACATTGTTAGTTCTGAGATGGAGGTTTAAGTGCTTAGTTACTCTGTGTGTGTGTGTTCCTACTCTCTCTCTCTCTCTCTCTCTCTCTCTCTCTCTCTCCTCTCTCTCTCTCTCTCTCTCTCTCTCTCTCTCTCTCTCTCTCTCTCAGTCCATCACGCCACAGGACACCCTCGCCGCCGACAGACACACACACAATTGCACTCACCACCCCTTTCTCTTCTCTCTCTCTCTCTCTCTCTCTCTCTCTCTCTCTCTCTCTCTCTCTCTCTCTCTCTCTCTCTCTCTCTCTCTCTCTCTCTCTCTCTCATGCCTTCCTTCTCTTCCAAACACACGATTTTCATACTTAAACGTTTCATTCCTACACTCAAAAACTATCCTTTCAACTCATACATATCTTCAAAAACTCTATTTACACACACCCACATCCACACCCACACACCACACACACACACACAACACACCCACACCCACACACACACACACACACACACACACCCACACACCACCCACCCACATACACACCCACACACACCCACACCCACCCACACACACACACACATACACGTAACATTCACCACCACTGTTACATAACCTAAAATTACGTGCCCAGTTTCGCGAAGCCATGAAATTCAACCTCGGCCACTTAAACCCCCCCCCCCATAAAACCTCTCCTCCCACAACCCCCCTCACCCCCACCGTGTCAACAAAAATAGCCGCCGTCCTCACCTCGCTGGTCAGTTCCAGGGTGATGGCGCCCTCGGCCACGCCCTGCAGGCCCTCTACCAGGTGGCTCTGTTTGCCCCACCCGTCCGAGGCCACCCAGTGGAAGAAAGATGTCAGGTTCAGTCGCTGCGCCGCCTTCAACACCTCCCTGGAGAAAGAGAGAGAGATATGATAAGATATTTTGATCCTATATAGACACTTTGCAAGTACCAAACTACAAGGTTATTGAGTATACAAAGCGCCACCACGCCAGAGAACGGTAGAGTAGAGGAGAGGAGGGGAAAAGAGAGAGAAGAGAGAAGAGAGAGAGAGAAAAGAGGAGAGAGAGAAGAGAGAAGATAGATACTTTGATCCTATATAGACACTTTGCAAGTACCAACTACAAGGTTATTGATATTACAAAGCGCCACCACGCCAGGACGAACTTGGGTAGAGAGAGAGAGAGAAGAGAGAGAGAGAGGAAGAGAGAAGAGAGAGAGAGAGACGAAAGAGAGAAAGACGTGAGAGAGGAAGAGAGAGAGAGAGGAGAGAGAGAGAAAAATAAGATACTTTGATCCTATCCAGACACTTTGCAAGTACCAACTACAAGGTTATTGACTATACAAAGCGCCACCACGCCAGGACGAACTTGGTAGAGAGAGAGAGAGAGAGAGAGCGAGAGAAAGAGAGAGAGAGAGAGAGGAGAGAGAGAGAGAGAGAGAGAGAGAGAGAGAGAGAGAGAGAGAGAGAGATACTTTGATCCTATCTAGACACTTTGCAAGTACCAACTACAAGGTTATTGACTATACAAAGCGCCACCACGCCAGGACGAACTTGGTGGACTAGAGAGAGAGGGAGAGGTGGTGTTAGGAGTTGTTGACATGACATACTGAATATTTCGGTTTATGGAACTGTCGCCGATGGGAATTCTCACCGAAACACCAAGCTAGAACTCTCGCCGACGTGGAAATATTAACCTAACCTGGACATTGGCACCTAACTTAACCTATCTGATCAAGTTAATGATAGTATTTCACCCCTGAATGCAGAAACAGGGGTAAAACTTTATTAAATGTATATATTGGGTCCTGTAATATCAAGAATTGGAACACTCGACGACGGCGGCGAGAATTCCTATCGGCGACAGTTCCAGGTACCAATATTTCTAGTAGTATTATTAACCCCTTTAGACCAGAACGTTATTTTCATTGTAATTTGGGTACCATTAAACGATTTTTAGTTAATATAAGCAATAATTTATAGATATGACCTGTTTAGTATCCTTGTCCACTAACTCATTTGGTTTATTCAGTTAGTTTTCGTGATTTTATGGCTGACAACAGATGATTTTTATATAGCCAAGGAAAGATCTGGGCGTGAAGGGGTTGAGTTGTTTATTTATCCCCTAAAAACTTATTGTAAAAAAAAAGAGCGGGATGTAAAATATGTTATTATTTTTTTATAGACAGAATATTTCTAGTGGTTTTCTAATGTATATTTTTCCTTCCACTCCAAAAAAAACCATCGTAGGAAAAAGAGCGGGCGAGAATAATTTAGTAGTTTTTGAGATAGACTGATTATAGTGGCTTTGTAATATAAAAGCTAATACGTTACCGTAGATAACAGTAAAGTCGCCAGGACAACTTTTTTTTCTGTTTACAGCCGTGTGGTGGCGTTAATAGTTACATTTCTACATCCATGATTTCAGGACAGTTAGAAGGGGCTATCTGGAGAGTCTGTGTCATTTTGTGTCTTCATCTGTGTCATAGTAGGGCTATAAATGAACAAATGACAAAAATATCTACAAAGCGGCTACCAACAAAAAAGTCGCCATCTAGTGTTTATTTACTGAGTGTCCTCCCGCAGCCGTCGTCGCCCGAAGAAAAAAAACGCGTAGTGAAATTTGAAACCGTCTATACTTGCAGATACAAAGCATAAAACAACGCTGAAACAGGGTAGATTATACAGTCATGATATAAACTACTGTGTATCATCTTCAGTGGCACATACACAGCAGTAGTGAGGCTATCATTCGTAATATTTGGTGCCTGGCGACATGACTGCAGGTGGCGACTTTACTGTTATCTACGGTAGGAGTTATTGACATACACTGAATATTGCTAGAGGTTTTCTGATGTTTATTTATCAGGAAAAAATAAGTAAAAAACATAGTAGGATAAAATTAGTCAAAGAGATGGATGCAGTTACCATAGACATTGACATAAAATATTTGTTGTGGATTTC
>JACEEZ010000794.1:0-2500 GCA_016584305.1 Chionoecetes opilio | reverse complement strand
GAGTTGGGGTTAAGTTTGATGTGTTTGTAAGGTGGGGATTTTTGTATGCATTTAATACTTGGCTAACTGTATTACTGGTCCTCCTATATCATCCTGGACACTTTCTTTGGCTGTTGTTGTTGTTGTTGTTGTTGTGGGGGTTTTTTTGTTGTTGTTTTTGTTTGTGGGGGGTTGTGGTTTTTTGTTGTTGTGGGTTTTTGTTGTTGTTGTTGTTTTTGTTGTTGTTGTTGTTGTTGTTGTGGTTATAGTTTGTTGTTGTTGTTATTGTTGTTGTTGTTGTTGTGGTGTGGTGGTGGTGTGGTTGTGTGGGTTGTGGTGTGTGTTGGGGTGGTGGGTTGTGTTGTTGTTGTTGTTGTTGTTGTTGTTGTGGTTGTTGTTGTGGTTGTTGTTGTTGTTGTTATAGTTGTTGTTATTGTTGTTGTTGTTGTTGTTGTTGTGGTTGTTGTTGTGGTTGTTATTATTATTATTGTTGTTGTTGTTGTTGTTGTTGTTGTTGTTTTTTGTTGTATTATTGTTGTTGTTGTTGTTGTTGTTGTTGTTGTTATTATAGTTGTTGTTATTGTTGCTTTTATTATTGCAAATTAAACCCTTTTATAATTTTATCCTTTTATTATATTTATCTTTTCTCAATTTTTGTATCCTGGAAAGGTTGCCGTGTTGAATACTGTTATAAGTGTATCCTATCTGAGGCTGTAGTCGCCTCCGTGGCCTAGTGGCTGCCGCGCCGGGCTACGAATCTGTGAGCC
This sequence comes from Chionoecetes opilio, assembly GCA_016584305.1. Taxonomy (NCBI): domain Eukaryota; kingdom Metazoa; phylum Arthropoda; class Malacostraca; order Decapoda; family Majidae; genus Chionoecetes; species Chionoecetes opilio. The sequence goes on along the minus strand of JACEEZ010000794.1, from coordinate 1,754 downwards.
CTGGTTTGAATCACGGCCAGGGCAAGTCGGCGACCAGCCTAATAGCTGTTCTTCCTCCCTTTCTGGGTTGATAAATGGGTACCTGGGGAAACCTGGAGAAGGTAACTGTGGTACACCCGGATGTCACACTAGCCCTGTGTCCCGGGGTAACGAGAATCTGAGATGGGAAATTTTCACCAAAATTCGCAGGGGTAGGCCTTGGATTTGTTTAGATTTTGTCCAAAACTCATGTTTTTTATATAACTCAAAATCTGCAAGGCACAGGTAAACACTTTTTATGCCAAGATAGAGGAGGCAAATACCTTTCTTTTGCGCTGCCGTGAAATTGTTTTAGAATGTAAGTCATTGAGAAAATTACTTTTTTGTGTTTTATCATATAACATAATTTTTCTCATAAAGTATAGCAGATAATAGAGCACGGATTCCGGCATAGTATAGCAGTGGTCAAGCACAACAACATTGCTCCATACACCTTGCCTCCAGGACCAACAGTGGCGTAGTAACATGACAAAAACGTGTCGGTCAACAATTTTGGTCAATTTTCACAGCGGCCAAAAATTCGGAGAAAAAAATTTCGTCACGGAAACGTGAAAATTTCTAGAATTATAAGTTGGTCTAAATAGCCCTTCATCACCCCTGCCTCCCTTACTCTGTCCCCCTTCCTCCCTTGCTCTCTCCCCATTCCTCTCTTCCCTTTCCTCCCCTTCACCACCCCTGCCTACCCCTGCCTACCCCTTCTCTCTCCCCCTGCCTCCCCCTACACACCTCTACACCCTGCCTCCCCTGCCACCCCCTCTATGAAGCAAGCCATAAATTCAATCTGCCCGGACAAGAAGCATTGGAGGAAAAAAAAGCAGAGTTATGGCATCCCGGCGGCTATTTTTGTTGACACGGTGGGGTGGGGTGGTGGTTGTGGGGGGGTTTGGGGGCGGGAGGAGAGGGTTGTGGGGGGGGAGGGGGTTGTGGGGGGGGAGGAGGGGGTTGGGGGGGGGGAGGAGGGGTTGTGGGGGGGTTGTGGGGGGGGGCTTATGGGGGTGGGTTAGTGGCCGAGGTTGAATTTCGAGGCTTCGCGAAACTGGGCACACAATTTTAGGTTATGTAACAGTGGTGGTGAATGTGTGTGTGTGTGGGGTTGTGTGTGTGTTGTGGGGTGTGTGTGTGTGTGTGTGTGGTGTGTGTGTGTGTGTGTGGTGTGTGTGTGTGGTGTGTGTGGTGTGTGTGTGTGTGGGTGTGTGTGTTGTGTGTGTGTGGTTTTGTGTGTGTGTGTGTGTGTGTGTGGTTTGTTTGTGTGTGTGTGTGTGTGTGGTGTGTGTGTGTTGTGTGTGTGGGTCCGACTTTTTCCAACAGATCAGAACACAAATTGGAGGCCCGAACGTGTTTTAATCTTGTTTTGGGAGTTTTGTTTTGTAGTCTTCATATTTTGGTCTTATATTTTTTACTTTGTTTATTTTCTTATTTTCTTACTTTGCGATATTTTATTTTGGCATATTTCTATTTGTCTTATTACCAATTTCGAGGCTGCAGTGTTTAATCCCCGCTTTTTTTTTTTTTTTTTTTTTTGGGGGGGGGGTTTTGAGACTAATTTTTTTTTAATTTTTTATTCGCGTTTTATTTTTTATTTGATTTTTTTATTTGTCTTATTTTCTCCACTATTTTTCTAATGAGATTCATTAGCATAAGTAGGAAAACTCTCTCTCCTCTCTCTCTCCTCTTCTCCTCTCTCTCTCTCTCCCCTCCTCTCTCTCCTCTCTCTC
>JACEEZ010000793.1:100437-112937 GCA_016584305.1 Chionoecetes opilio | reverse complement strand
ACTATCGTCCCATCTCAATCCTTCCTGCTTTTAGCAAAATATTTGAAAAGGCAATTTCCTACTCGCCTTATAACTACTTGGAGGGAAACAGCTTATTATCTGACTCCTCAACATGGCTTCAGATCAAACCGCTCTACAGAAACAGCAATTTTACAGTTTGTCAGTGGCGTTATACCAAAACTTAGAAGGTAAATATTATGTTGCAGGAATATTATAGATTTATCAAAAGCCTTTGATTCTTTAAATCACCCAGATACTTCTCGACAAATTAGAAAACATTAGGGATAAGAGGTGTGCCTCACCAACTGTTTAACAGCTATCTTAGTAACAGGTCACAAAGTGTTTTTTGTAATTCCAGTTATTCTCTTTCAAAATCTATATCTAAAGGTGTACCTCAGGGATCTATTTTAGGGCCTATACTTTTTCTTATATATATAAATGACATAGTCAATGCTAGCTCAAAATTTAAATGTACTATATATGCTGACGATACAAATCTCCTATTAGCTGATAATAACCTGATAACTCCTTACATTTTAATTTGCAAATTGAAATTGTTGTTGATAAATAAGTGGATACAGGCCAACAAATTAAATCTCAATGTTACAAAAACCAATTATATACTGTTTCAAAATCGTTCAATAAAAAATGTCATGCCCCCAATATTATTAGAAGGTGAACCAATACAACGGGTCTCTCGTACAAAGTTTTTAGGTGTAATTATCGATGAAAATTTAAATTGGAGCCATCATATTAATGAGGTATGTACAAAGCTATCAAAAATATGTGGCATCCTATATAGAGTCCGCCATCAACTAACAACAGAGAGTATGTTAAGTATATATTACACTTTATGTTACCCTCACCTGATCTACTGTGTCTCCATATGGGGGTTGCACATGGCCATCATTTTTGAAAAAAATAGTAGTAGCCCAAAATAAGATTATCAGATCTATTCTATTCATGGATAAATTTGATTCTACCAGCCGTAATTATTCTCAGTTAAATATATTAAATTTCAAATTCATTAAAATATATTTTGTATTGTTGCTTATTTTTAAAAACATGAATATCTATACAGGTAACAAACTTTTCAAATTTATTGAAAGTTCTCATAACACGAGGGGTAATAATATAAATCTAGTGAGTCCACAATTTCGAACAACCCTCTACAAACAAGAGTGTGGTATGTGACGGTCCTCAGCTGTGGAATTCCCTTCCTATGATGTAAAAACATTAATATTTACATGTAATTATTTCAATTTAAAAAGAAAATAAAGAGTTATTTGTTTACTTGTCAGAATACAGGATGTTAGGCGAACGATGTAAGTGTGTGTCAATATGCAAGTCAGTGTGGATGTTCTATATTGTTAACGCTTGTAAGAAATGCATGTGTTTTGGGGATTTGGTGCTTGTTTTTTACATAATTGGAATCTTATTTACTGTAGTTGTAAAGTTTGATTGCATTATCTATTCAAAATAATTTCTTAGAAAATAATGTTGCCTGTGTACTGCAAATTTAGATTAGAAATTTCCGTCTGTCAAAGAGTCTTGGCTCGACAGACCATGCCGTAAATAGACATGGTATATATAAGTTTGTTTATATAATTTATAGATGTAACAATTATGGCAATAAATTTACTATTACTATTATTACTATTACTTATTACACACACACACACACACACACACACACACACACACACACACACACACACACACACACACACACACACACACACACACACACACACACACACACACACACACACACACATTGTAACCCTAACACAACGAAAACTTCAAAGTAGCTCAGTACACACAACGTAACACCGTCCAGGGCCTCTCCAGTGGTCGAGAAGAGGAGAAGAGAAGGAGGAAGAGAAGAGGAAGAAGAGGAGTTGTGTCAACGGGCTTAATTAGAGGCCTTGAAGCGTATAGAGGAAGCGTGGTGGGCTGAGAAGCGTGAATGTAGGCTCGTCAGACTTAATCCAGAGTGACTCAAGTGTTGAAGGTGACCGTGATTCGAGAGAGAGAAAGAGAGAGAGAGAGAGAGAGAGAGAGGGAGAGAGAGAAAGAGAGAGAGAAAAAAAAAAACGAAAAAACCGATCACCATTAGTAGTAGCACCAACACGACTATCATTACTAGGAGTGTGTAGCGAAGGCGTGCGTCAAGGTGAGGTTATGGAAGGTGGGATGATGAGAGCGAGGAAAGTGAGTCTTTATAATATAATATACATGTCTTTTTTCTGCTCCTGAAACTGACCTAGTTGTTATTTCTTTCATTCTTTCCTTGCCAGCATCTTATTCGTCTCATGTTTATATCCTTATTGGTCATATCCTCTTCAATTTTATCTGTACTCGTCATTCTCCGGATATTCTAAGTATCTTTTTTCCAGTTTCGTTTCCTTGGCCTCTCCACATGTTCAGTTCCTTTTTATTAACTACTCTCCCTTTTCCAGAGTCTCTTAGCCCTTCTCATTCTCCCTTTTCCTGACTGTAGGGAAAGCGAGGAGGGAAAACAGGTGGAGTATGCGAAACACGTCAACAGTAAGGCGAAGAGGTTCAGTTGGGAGGACTTTAGTGGAGTGGAGTAAAGAGAGTCGAAAGAAAAAAGTGGAAAAAGAAAGTGCCCGACGTAAATAGGGGGAAAAAGGGAAGTTACCCAAAAAAGAAGCTGAAAAAAGAGGGGCGAAAAAAAAACGGGAAAAGGGGTTTTAGACAAAAAGAAACGGAAAAGGGAGTTAGACAAGAAAGAAAGGAAAAGGGGGTGTCGCAAAAAGAAACTGGATAAGGGAATGGCAACAGAAAGGAACGGGAAAAAATGGTCCGTGCTGTCAATTCACTAAGCCCGGATTTTGACTCCCTCTTATAGCGAGACAAATATTTAGTAACTAAGGCCCCCCTTACTAGAGAAGTTAAATGAAATATTTTTGTTTTTTGCTTCTATTACTTTTGGGTTGGGTTTAAGTTTACTGTGATGTTCTGTAGAGGGGGAAAAAAAGATTGTCTTGGTTATTAGTTAAAGTAGGTTTTTAGTTTTCTTGGCCCTTTTTTTTCTTGTACTGGTCGTTTTTTGTGGTTTTTTTTGCAATGGGGTTATGATTTTTTTTTTTCCTCTTTCTTCTCCCCTCTCTTTCTTCTCTCTCTCTCTCTCTCTCTCTCTCTCTTCTCTCTCTCTCTCTCTTTTCTCTCTCTCTCTCTCCTCTTCACTCTCTCTCTCTCTCTTTCTCTCTTTTCTCTCCGCCTCTCTCGCTCTCTGTCTCTCGTTCTCCGCTCTCTCTCGCTCTCCCCTCTCTCTCTTCTCTCCTTCTCTCTCTCTCTCTTCTCCTCTCTTTTTTGGGTCTCACGTTATTTAAAGCAAAAAAAGTTTTCCGACAACCGATTAAACACTCCCCTGAACGGGGGTAGAAAAAAAGAGTGTAGCGTCGGGTGATGACAGTGTTTCAGGTTCAAAATTTCGGACCCCCAAAATCAGGGCTCAACACACAACAACATCACACCTCACCCCTCACACCAACAAGTAAATTTTTTTCCTACGTAGCATTACAAAACCAAAAGAATTAAATACAGTGTTTTGTTTTTTATATCGGTCCTTCCCACCTGTACCCCGCTAGACACCTTTGTACCCTGAAAATCCCCTATACGCGCAGTAGCTGTTTGTATCTCCTAACTTTCTAAATATACTAGAGTCCCTTATTTAGCTTTTAGCACCCTTTATATGCCTTCGTAACACACTGCCACCCTTTATCACATTACTAACTTTTTAACCACTTATTTACACATCTTCCCAACCCCAGGCCACTTATAAACCTTCCTAACACTGTACCACTTACCTAAACACACGCACCGTACCTTGCCACAACCTCAAACCCACCCTCCCAAACCCCCACGTCCTCTAAAACCAAATATTTGCAAAATCTGATTACTTTTTTTCGTACATTAACTCTTTTCTGTATTTTCAAACAACAATCATTTAGCCACCCCTTCATGCAATCATTATTCATTAAATCCTTTAAAAAAAAGACTTTTCTTTTTTTGCTGCCGAGTACGGATAAAAATCTTGAAAAAATTATAAAGGGCATTACTAATGGTAAGAAGGGGGGGGGAGGAAGACAGGAGGGAGAAACGGAGATAAAGAGAAGAAAAAAAAAGGGGGAGATATATAGGAATGGAGGCAAAAGAATGAGAAGGAGAAAAACAAAAAAAATGAAATGGGATAAAAAAGGGAAAAGAAGGGGGAAAAATAGAAAAACAAAATATAAAATGATGCATCGCCCCTGGGTGGGACTCGAACCAGCTCAGGAACATTAGTGGTTTCCAACTCTGCCATGGGGACCGGGCATAAAAATATTGCCAAATTTTTTCTATATCCGCGTCGTCACACTGTTATCCCGCCCTCCCCCCATTACGCAACTCAATGGGTCGTACAAGATTATTATCCTTTTTTTGGTTATCGATGTGATTGAAGCAAAATAAATATTCACCTCCTGGTAGGTGCCACTTCATGGGGTTCTGGTTCCCTAATAAAAAAAAAGCTTTTTCGGCTTTTATTTTTCACATTTCATTTCATACTTCTTTTCTGTAACACATTTCCGCATATCATACCCAAAAAAACTGCGAAAAAAAATTTTGTATTTTTTTAAAAATACAGAAGAAAAAAAAAAGTTATAAACATTTTTTCACCGTTTGTTTACTCGCGAAATTATTTCAGTATTGTTCCCATTGATTTTTTTTTCACAGATTCGAAATCAGCAAACCTTCTTTCTTCGATGGCATAAAAATACTTAGAATACAGTAATTCTGGGTGGTGACAAACGGTGATAACCTGAAGTCAGTGTCTTGTGGCCGCGAGAAACGCCGCGAGTGTTGCTCTGCTGGCTGTCCCGCGACATCACTTCAGGTTATCACCAATTTTCAACATCTACATTTTTACTGTATTGCAAGTATTTTTGCCCTCAGAACCGGGAAAGTTTGGATTTTAATCTTGATTAATAATTCAAGAGAACAATACCGAAGAAATTTTTAGCGAGTTTTAGAAAAAAAAAAGTTAGAAAATTGTTTTTTAATCTTTTTTTTTTCATATTTTTTTTAAATTTCACGAACAATTTTCGCATTTTTTTTTTTTTTGCTAATTGCGAAACTGTCAGAAGCTGATGGGTTTGGGGCACTTTCCAAAACATGCTGGGGTTATTTCACAATCTGGGTGGAGCACGACATGAAAAGACAGTTTTTGAGGCGTTTAAATTTATTCTTTTGTCCCAACCTGGCCCCCGAGGACGCGAGATTTTGTGTGTTTTTGGTCCTCCGCTCAACACTCCTCCCCCCCCTCCCTTCCCTCCCTTTTCCACTCCCCTTCCCCTCCACCACCGAATCTTAAATCCCCTGCCAGTTCAAAACCCTCCCCCCCTCCCTCCCCTCCCTTCCCCTCCACCACCGTAATCGACTTCCCTGCGCCGGATACCTTCACTCTGCCATCATACACACTTAGGGGCCCTGATCTCCCTTTCCGGGCTCATTTCAAAAGTGAGCGGGAACCCACACGCCTTTGGTGGGAAACAGAGCGTTGGTTTCATTTGCATGCAAGCAAAGCCATGATCCTAATAGAGTGCAGGGAGAGGCGCCACCCTTGCCACCTCGGCTCATGTGTGCAATAGGGTCTATTACATACATGCATTTGTTTACGTTACACTTAGTATGATACGGCGTGCATGTATACGTTTATTTAAATACTAAACAAAGTAACTTAATCGCGCCCCCGAAAAAAATGGACCGTAGCGCCCTGCCGGGAAACCTCATGCAAGGGTTTCCAAAAAATATAAGGAACTTAAATTACTCTACACAAATGCAGAAGCATTTTTTTTTAAGCGTAACGAATTTTGGCTACGTGTGCCGAAACGCAGATTGTCAGACACTGAAGTTGGGTCAACACAAAAGATAAACATTATTAGCTGAAATAGCCATTCCAGGTAAAGGAAATTCCTAAATTGTCGCACGCATAAAGAGGTGGAGGGTCATTCTTTATATTAAAGAAAATTTGCAAACAATCGAAAACGATAAAGAAATAAAGATCATTATGACCAGTCTACGAAAGATTTTAAACAAAAAGGTAAATTTCTAAAATTGGGACAAAATATCGTCCCCCCCAAAACTAATGCGGAATAGATTGCCCCCTGATGCGAGATAGTCAGTTGTGAACAATAAAAACGAAAAATTATTTTTGGGATTTTTAAACCCACCTCTATAAATTTTGGGAAAAATAAATTCTGTATAGAGAAGGTATGGATTGCTTGATTGGGAACGAAAAGTATATTTAAACAGGTGGCCGTGAGCCAAAGGGATAATAGTATCCTAATTTTGTTTTCCCTACCGACTTGATCTGTTGATTACTGCGATATAGGTGAACATTTTGGGAAACATGATCACAGGCTAAATTCCCCTAAAGAAGGCCCCCCGGGATTTTAAAATTTTTAATAAACGTTTACGAAATCAAGGGGAAACGGTTAAAATTTTCAAAAAGGCCCTTTTTTGAAAAATTATTTAAAAAATAAAGATATCAAATTACTACAGATGCCAGACACATAGATGGATACTTTAACATATCAAAACAATAAGGCAGATAATAAATAGCACTGCATCTTTGGGGTTTTAACGTATGCAATGGTCACAACTGGTGTTGTATTCATTATGGAAGGCAAGGACAGATGCAAACGTTTCATACAAGATGAAAAAGTGAGAACCAGTGTACAATGCTCTGCATTTTCTGCCATGCATGCCATAAAAAATAAGATTTAAAGAAGAAGAAAAATTGTTGGTAAGTAGGTGTACTGGGGAAGTATGAGAATATATTGATAATTTGGTGATCTGCACGACAAGAGTTGTTTAGGTTTTAGGCTATTTTAAAACATAGATGATACATAGGTATACAGGGAGAAGAAGGAATTCACAGAATGGTTAGAAAGGCCTTATAAATTATATAGCCACATATGGGAGACTGAAAGGAGAGATAACTGATGCGAAAGTGGTTAGAGGCAATATCGAAAGCATGAATCACCTAGCAGTATTAATGAAAATGAAGGTGCATGACATATAGATGTTCTGAAAAACACTCCAGGGATAAGAGGAGAGGGGTTAGTCTTAAAAAGATTGATAATGAGAAGTTTTGGGGGATTACGGCAGAAATTGGCGTATGAATTGAGTGGTATATCAGAGATATAAAAAAAGAAGAGGTTCAAAATGTGTTTAGGTTCTTCAAAGAATGAATACTAAGGGGTTAAGGAACAATTGGTGGGCCAAAGACTACTGATACAGTAGTCTTTGGGTGGGCACAAGAGGTGAAAATAAGGAAACAAATGGCATGCCGGTGGACAGATGAAGTCAAGCAAGTAATAGATATGAGGCATGCATATGTTGCACTGTTGCACTCAACAGAGAAATGTGTTCTGAGCAGTAAGGGATAGCAGGAAAACAGAGCAATGCAAAAGGAGTGAAATGGGTTATCACAAAAAAATTGAAAGTGGATGAAAATTTTGGAGGAAGAATCTGAGTGAGATTTTTAGAGAGAATGAAACGAGGAGAACATATTTTAGAGAGAATATTTGGAGAAGAATACAGTACAAAAAGAAAGAAAACTAGATGGAATAATGGTGAAGAGATGCTGAGAGAAAAAGAGGATGTCAAAAGGTGAATAGAATATTTGAGGAATTAATGAGTGTTAATAATCCAGCATGGAAGTAGAAATAAGAGACACCACAACATGGACAGCAAGCAATGGATATTTGTGTTGCATGATGAGGGACGTTGAGTAAGGAAGTGAAAAAAGGGTATTAAGGGGGACAACATTACTTCCTGCAGTGACATATACAAGTGAGACTTGGACGTGGAATAAATACCAGAGGTCTAAGATTCAAGCAGTGGAAATGAGTTATCTCGAAGAGTGGTTGACATGTGAAGAGAATGGATGGAAAGTATCATGTACACTCATATGTATTCATATTTCACCCCAAACGTTAGAAACCATGATTACTCCTGTGGTGAGTTTGGTAAATCTTCAGTGTCTGCAAACTCCATGGGGTAGTTTTCAGAGGACTTGTGGAGAGCAGTCAATCCGGGAGATGAGTGTTGTGAATTTCTTTATGCTGAAGCAATGTCCTTGGCTGTGGGGTAGGTATCATTGGAGCCCTGAAAGTTTCCAAATCTTGGTTAGGAAAAAATATCATGACCAATACAAACAATCTTTTTCCCTTTCTAATTTTCTATAAATTCAAATCCCATATTCAGTTGTCATCTTTTTAATCAAGCCAGAAACATATAATGCCACAGAGTATAAATGATATGCATAGTTCTAAACCCGAGGTGTTAAACTCATGGCCTGCGGGCCAAATGTGGCCCTTGGGATTGTCATAAGTGGCCCGCGACGAGGATGGTAAAGTTTATCAGCCCGTGAAATTACGACAGTTATGAAGGAAAATATAATATAATAATGTATGATTTTGTTTGTAATTTGTGTTAGTTTTTACGTAAATTTAATCAAAATCAAATAACGTATTCAGTTAAGTCATCGTGTAAGGTTGTAAACTTCAGTCCTGCAAACATGTTACGTACTTTGTTGGCGCTCGAGACATTAACTAAAATAAGAATTGGCCCTCGGAATATTTGAGTTGACACTCCGGCTTTAAACGCTAATTTCTTGTATGCACCACACACAACACACTCAAAGTGAACCGTTACTTTTCTTGATCACAGGTAGCTGTGGAAATACACCATGAGTAAAAATTCCATTGTGTAATCGCAATCTGCACGGAATATTCTCTTTGTACAAAGATAATTTATTTGTGCTTTCTCAGCCACGTAGCTTTCCTTAAGAGATTGTTCAGTGGATTAATTTGAATTTTGGTCTTTACACTAAGAATAATGCGGGACAGTACATCATACAAAATGATGAATAACTGATTTTTTAATAAGATCTGTAAAATCTTCAACAACTACTACAAATGAATGCTTAGTGGGTGATCCTCATGGTACATCATAAAGTGTGGTAAATCACATTGTCATGGCATGGCTATCCACGACTTCATTGGTGTTCATATTTCTGTGTAACAAAGCCTAGTTAATTAAAGAAGCATCTATCAATTGTTACCTTCAGCTTTCAGTTCTGAATCATCTGAGTCATCAATGAATCAGAGTATAAGGTGAAATTTGCTGGATAAGCATACATTATTGAAAGATTACTACTTTTATATTATTAATTATTACATAAACAACGTCTTAGTCTCAATTGTTGATAAGAGAAAGTGCTGGCAGTGGTTATACCAGGCATGGTACAATGTTGGCAGGTGTACTATGCTTGTCATGTACCAAATGACTGACAAAGAGCAAGCAAAATAATCTGTGCTGATGAGGAAATTTTGTGATACTTGGTTTTTTTTTTACTATCATCCATCACACACATAATATATTGCTTGCCTTATTGGCCTAATTCAGATTGAACTTATCTACTTAATATTAATGAATAGAAAAATTCCCACCTTCTTGCATATGGCTGCTGATATCCTCATCTGTCGCCTCAGGGTTCTTGGCGAAGACTATACTCTTTTTCACCTGTGCTGCTGCCTGTCCTGGCCACAATGGGTCTGATCAAAAGCAGCTATGGAAAAAATATGTAATAAGATCTCCAACACCTAATGAAACACTGCACAATAGTTATCATTGCTAAAATTGCATATACATAATTGTGTATTCTCTAATTTATGCTTTCTCGGCCAAATATATTTAACGCAGTTTGCTTCCCTGTATTAATCTGAAGTTACGGACCTTATTAGGAATCACGTGAGGCAAGCAGTAAATAATGAAAACTTACAAATGTGAAACACCTTTTAAGGGCCCCAAAAACTATTGCAATGCACACATCCAATGTAGAGAGAAATAGCAGTTGGTAATCCTCACAAAGTGTTCTACACTAAGTCAATTACAAATAAGATTACCATCTATTAAATCAGCCTCATACCTGAAATTGAGATCAGTTAAAGCAAGCCAACACACCTTCCCGACATGTGTCATTTCCCATCCAATGGGAACAGCTGCAAGATCGTAGATCAGCTGCAAGGAGTCTGAGCACAGAAGTATTGGTGGCGGGGCATCTCTCGCTCTATAAAGTTGTCATGTTCTTGCAGAAACCTGAACAGCCTGGTGGGTTAAAAGGAATGGTTAAAATATGAAAATGGTTAGGTCGCATAAAATGTTGACCTGTGAAGAAGCGATTAAGGCCGATATTACGTGATCTATTTTAGATTAGATTATTGATGGTAGCATAAGTCCCTTCCAGTTACATATTACAGTTTAAATCCTAACTTGGCGCTGCACAATAACCAGCTGCCTATTCTTCCCTTCGAATGTGCTTGTTTGACCGTGACCATTTTTTCCTGTTACTTTTCTTCCCATTATTCAGTTTTGGTAAAATATCAGATGAACACCGAAACACTTTGGTGGACCAAACTATTTTTTTCTGGTGTGTTTTTATGGTTTTGAATGATTCTGCTAACTGTTTCTGTCGCAAACTATTTATATATTTATTTATTTATTGCAAAAATGACAAAAAAAAGAACCTAAACCAAAACTAATACCTATACCAAACCTAACCCATACCTAACCTAAACCTACCCTAAAAAAAACTAACCTCTATCTACCTAAAAAAAAAAAAAAAAGAATTATGACAGAAACAGTTAGCACATAATTCAAAACACAGGTATTATTCTAGAGTTTGCCCATACTCCCCCTCCCACAAAACAAGCTTGGGGACCTGGGGAATGCGGGATATTTGGCTGGGGTACAAAATATGCGTCGCAACCACATAGTTTTGAGTTAGGATGTGTTGAAAAATTCCCTAGAGCTCGGGACAATTCATGGGATTTCTTGAGTCCAGAGAAGTGTGAACCGGGCGATCCTCACAGAAGATGACGAAGTGTCGAGAAACCCCCCAACCCCACGCTAGGAGGTAGGTTACATTTGTTTAGGTTTGTTAGTTAGGTTAGGTTGGTTATCGGTGGGTAAAGTCCCCGCTAGGTTAGGTTAATTTAGTTGGGCAAATTTCTCTACATATAAGGGAAATGTCCTAGATCGAGGGAATTTTACCCCCCTCCCCCATACACAACTCTTAAACTACGGTCTTTCCAACGCATAATTGTTCCCCACCGAAAACCCCGCATTCCCTACAGGTCCCCAATTTACCAAATTGGGTAGAAACTTTACACAAAACACATAAAAACACACCAGAAAAAAATGTTCGTCACAAGTGAGCTCGGCGGTTCATCTGGATAAATAACCAAAGAGAAATGTACACTCCTGCACACATAATTAGGATGGGCACTGCAATACCACAGGTGACGTTAGCACAATGAACAACAGTAATCTTTCATCACAATAACTGCAGGTAAAACTTAACGTATGTGCCGTCAGGTGACGCCTAAGTTAAAGCCTTTTTGATTATGTAATCTCTTCATTAATTTGCCGTGTTTTTGCAATATTGTTAGATTTATTATGCATGATATTACCTAATGTTGATATAATGTACTGCGAACTCGGAATATGCAGATAATAATCACTATGCTTGCAGGGGCGAGCTGGGCCGAAAGCAAGGATTTACATGTCATGTGATTTCAAAGCTCAGCATTATTATCCCTTTGCCATATCACCACACCTCTACATAACCTTAATGCGTCTTGGGAAGAGGTGAAGTCTATCCGGGATGATAGTACTTCTTTCTTGCCGCAAATAACAGAACTGCCACTTTCAGTACTTGGAGCCATTTTGAAAATTTTGTTGTGTAACGGAACTGAGGTCCTGGTCTCGGGGCTCGTCCTCCCCAGTATGCATCGTCTGCCCGCGCGCCCCGCCGCGCCATCTCCAGCAAAAAAATCGCAATTGAACCAGTCTCACCCTCGGACATTGAACTCTCTTATCCTATATACTATCTTGACATGAACCGTGGTGGCCAAGGGTGGCGCAATATACCTGTTACTTATTAGGATGCATGGCTTTGCATGCCTAATGAAACCAGACGTCGTGTTCCAGCTCAAAGGGCGTGTGAGGGCTCCGCCAGCGTTGAAATGAGCCGGGAAAGGGAGCATCATGGCCCGTTAGAGTGTGTATGATGCAGAGCTGAAGGCTCATCCGCAGCAGGGAAGTCAAGATTACGGTGGTGGAGTGGAAGGGAGTGGAAGGGAGGGAGGGAGGAGTGTTGAAACTGGCAGGGGAGTCAAGATTACGGTGGTGGAGTGGAAGGGAAGTGGAAGGGAGGAGGGATGTGTGCGAACTGGCAGGACACAAAACACAAAATCTCGGCGTCCTCGTGGGCCAGGTGGGGACGAAAAGTAATCAATTAACGTCCTCAGAATAATGTCTTTCATGTCGTGACTCTCACCCGAGATTGGAAATAACCAACAGCATGTTTTGGAAAAGACCCAACCATCAGCTTCATGACAGTTTCCGCATAGCATAAGCAA
>JACEEZ010000793.1:40798-100412 GCA_016584305.1 Chionoecetes opilio | reverse complement strand
TGTTAGTAATTTGAATCATTGTGTAAATTAGCTGTATGGCACTTGTTATTTTACATTTCCAATATCGTGCAGAAAACATAAATGGTAGTGTTGATGTTGCCTTATTAGAATATATATTATATATATATATATATATATTATATGATATATATATATATATAATTATATATATATATATATATTTGTGGGGGTGATTGTTTGTTTGTTCTATTTGGTATAGTCAGGCTAATACTGTTTTACAATTATTACAGTATCTGTTTTGGTTTTTGCGTTGTGTAGGTGATTCTAACAGAAGAGTCATTCATACTGCAATACCATTATTATCTGCCTATTGGTAATATGTCCATGATTATGATATCTGGCCCAATATTTTCTGGTATTCAACATTGCAACAGTCCTGCATGTACTGGATGTCAAGTCTAGCTGATGGAATTCCTTAATAAAATGAAATTGATCACTATGTTCTTCTATTTACCTTCTAATGAATTATATATAAAGTCAAAATATAAGGTGAATAAAGTAATAGGAAGGGAATAAACGAAAAGGCAGGGTATGGGATGCTTAAATAGAAATACTTAAGACCCCTAAAAAGCTGCTGTGTTTCGATTCATTTCCTGAAGATGGCGCAGCGTCCGTCCTCCAAACTTTAACACACACCCCCCTATCCTCTATATACTATCCTTGGTTCATGTGTCCAATAGGGTCTATTATGCATACATGCATTTAGTTTAAGTTACACTTATGTATGCATACTTGGCGTACTATGTATACAGTTTATTTAAGCGCAAGTTGTCTATAGTACATGAAAATCTACAAATACATTACACAGCTAATGACTGTAGGTTAGTATGAAGTATTACTAATTTGTGTAGATATGTGTGGTTAACAGATATTCACACTTTAAGAACATCCATGTTATGCTTATACGCCCTTCATATCCTCCTCCTCCTCCTCCTCCTCCCTAAAACTAAGATTTAGTTTTAGTCCTAGTTTTTATTATTTTTATTATTAGTTACTATTAGAAAAAAAAGCCAAATTACCGATTTAAAAAAATGATTTGTTAAGTATTTTACAAACAAAGAAATGCACCATTTGTTTCATTTTCACAACTACCACATGTAAGTCTCACGGCCTCTTGTAGCTTCCTTATTTTCTTATGTTCTTATGTTCTTTCCTGCAATAATACAGGTAATTCGAGAGGTGCATAAAGGCGTTGCAAAGGTGCGTTTACCTGGCCATGAAGGAATATGATAATTAAATTAGCCTTCCACATTTTTGCAGGTGTTGAAGTTGAGTTTTTTTCTCTCTTCCATTAAAAGTGACGAAACTTGGGTTATTTCCTTAGCTTTATTATCATCATCATCATAATCATCATCCATAAGTTTCTATATCATGAAGTCTGTAATTATGATCCAGAGAGGAGAGCAAGGATAGCAATGGGAGAGAGATCTGGGTAATGGTCCATACACGTCCATTTTCACGCCATGCAAACCACCGTCATGCAAGAATTCCCCCCTTATCTCTCTCTCTCTCTCTCTCTCTCTCTCTCTCTTCTCTCTCCTCTATCCACACCCACTACCCACATGAAGAACCAGACCAAAGACGTCACCCAAAACCCTTCACTTTACACCTTCAGCAGCTCGGTGGTAAGGCGACGACGTGCCTGACGGAGGTACTGAGGGAGGGAGTCCTTGCGTGGCCATCAAAGGAAACATCTTCACGGGGAAGCGTTGTGTGGGTTGAAGTTTTTGCGGTTTTGTTTGAAGTAGAAAAATAGGGGAAAGCAGACCCCACGTTTGTCCAGGAACACGGGAAGCATTTAGACAAGAATGTTTTTTAAAGTGTGTGTGTGTGTGGTGTGTGTGTGTGTGCGTGCGTGCGTGCGTGCGTGCGTGCGCTGCGTGCGCGCGCGTGTGTGTGTGTGTGTGTGTAGTTATGTTCTTTTGTGGCTATGTTGTGTTGTGTCTTTTATCCATTATTTTATTATTCATTCTCTTTTTATCTTTCTAGTTCATTTTCTTCTTTCTTCTTTGTTTTTACCAAATATTATTTGTCTAGCCCCCCCCCACACACACACACACGCACGCACACACACACACACACACACACACACACACACACACACCTCGATTTATGTAGGCAAGAGGAAGAAAAATACAACAATAAGCAAGGTGTAAATAAATTGAATAAATATATAAACCAAGGGAGTAACAAATATAAAGTGTGTAAAGACAGAAAAAAGAGCCCCAGCGATGACTTTAAATCCCTTGAGGCAGATATAAGCTCCATGCAGCGTTTCTCTTTCTCAGTGCAAACCAGGGCATGAAAAAGATAGTCAAGGGATAAAGAGAAGCGGTTAGAGCGTCTCCGAAACCCCGATTTGTGAAGAAACAAATGAAAATAATAGAAAATGCAGAAAAACACTAAGGTTGGAACGGGGAAAAAAAAAAAAAGGACGTATGTTCGAACATAATTTTTTTTTTGGTTCCAGCTATTTTTGCATTTTTGTGTACTGTAATTTTTTTTCTTCTTGTCTATGTTTGTAGATGTTTATGTTGTGTATGTTTGTCTGCGTGTGTCCCATCTCATTTTTTGTATTCTTTACAGGTATTTTTTGTGGCTCTTTTATCAATTGTTTTTTTGTGTGTGAGGCATTTAGCAAGCTTCTCTTTTTTCCCCGCTTTACTCTTATATCTTCCCGATCTTGTTGCAATTTATTGTTACAAATAAGTGAATGAAATACAATATGGAGGATTGGGCTTTAGCAATACTAAACGAGAAATAAGAAATAAGAGTGAATGTTGAAAAAAAGTTAATGTTTTATTTCCTAATTTCAAAAAGAACTTCAGGCAAACCCAGACAATTTTCCTCCTGAAATTGAACCCATAAACTAAGTATGAATGGAGAAAAAATCTATATAAGTAAAAGTAGGTATTGTAAAACTATGCATGGGTAAAATATATTATAGTTTAAACATTTTCCTTTTTTTTCCTTCCTTGTTTATTAAGTGTTGCAGGTAAACTTTTTGTCGTCTAGTCCTGAGCTAACCTTTCTCCCGTCTTCCCCAGGTGAGTGTTGTGCCCCGGTGTGTCAGGGAGTGCAGAAAGCCGCTCCCACGCCAGACTGTGAGTACACAAGGTGATGGGAGAGAGAGAGAGAGAAAAAAAATATATAGTGAACAGGTAGACTGAAACACAACAGAAAGGGTTTTTAAATCTACACACGCACACGCGCGCGCGCACACACACACACACACACAACACACACACAAACGACAGAAACATCACTAGAAATACGTATTATTCATTGTAATTAGTCTATATTAAGGTAAATTTCATTATTATAATTATTTCATTATTTATCAATTATTTCAGGATATTTTTATTTCAGGATCTAGTCATTACAGCTTTACAATGCTTCGTATCACCACCACCACCACCACTACCATGACCACCACCACCACACACCACCACCACCACCACCACCACCACTACCACCCCCATCACCACTATTACTATAGCCTTCATCTTTGCCATTCTTTTGCCTCCAACAAGTAGAAACTATGGTGGTATAAAATAATCACACAGGCAGCCTCGTTTGGCCCAGTAGGGTTGTTGCTGTTTGTTCTTCCTTTGTATTCCCTTGTATCACTAGTATCTCATAGTGCGCGTGTAGGTTCACATTGAGCGTTTGACAGAGTGAATTACTGGAAGCTCTTTCATACACTTCTCGTCAGGGGTACACCTGGGTACATTGTTAATTTATTAATGTACTGGTAAACTGCCCAGGAATTTACTGTTAAGTGGGGTCATTCCTTCTCATTGTCCTTTAGTACTGCCAATGGTATTCGGCAGGGGGGAATTTTATCTCCCTACCTGTACAATGTGTACACGGATGATCTCAGTGCCAACCTTCGTGATACAGGTATCGGCTGCCACATACATGATGGGTGCTTCAACTCACTGAGCTATGCTGATGATATGGTACTGCTCGCACCCACTGCGGATGCGTTGCAGGACCTTATCAATGTGTGTCAGGTGTAAACTGCCAAGCATGACATTGTCTACAACACCACTAAGACAGAGTGCATGGTAGTATCACCGGCACGCGCTCAGGTGAATTACCTGAAAACAGCATGACTCGGTGGGTCTGCCCTCACTTTTGTGGATAGATTCGCATACCTAGGCAATGTTATATCCCACGACATGACTGATGATGATGATATCATCAAGCAGACCACCAAGCTTCTTGTCGTGGGAAATACTCTACAGAGGAAATTCTCCTACTGTAGCAGAGAGGTGAAGATGGAGTTATTCAGGAGTCACTGCTACTCTATATACTGCAACTCGCTGTGGTCGCGGTAAAAGGTGGCCACTATGAACCGCCTTAAGGTCTGTCACAATGACAACCTTAAGAGGCTTCTGGGGCTGCCCAGGTGGTGCAGCTCGTCCCTGGCTTTCGCTAGGAACGGGTTAAACAATCTGGATGTGATCCGTCGACACTCTGTGTTCACTTTACGGAGTAGGGTGGAGCTCTCTACGAACTCCATCATCACCTCTGTCAGGCAGAGCTCGGCCTATGTATGTGGACCTATACAACAGTGGTGGCAACAGTGGAGAATGTGGGGTAGCACAGGTGTCCATGTATGTTTTTCTATGTACTTTGATACTATGTCCCCTAATGTGCCTGTACTTTGTTCTTGTTTTTTGTTTGTGCTCTAGTACTTAAGTTTACTCCTTGGCTTGTTCTTGTTGCTTTGTTTTTTGTCTGTATGCCTCCGGGCGAGAATAAAATTATTATTATTAATTATTATTATTATTATTATTATTATTATTATTATTGACACGCCTTCTCTATATGGTAACTGAAATACTGGAATACTGGAAACTGTATAGTGGTATAAAATAATCACACAGACAGCCTCGTATGGCCCAGTATTGTTGTTGCTGTCTGTTCTTCCTTTGTATTCCTTTGCATCACTAGTATCTCATAGTGCGCGTGTAGGGTCACATTAACACGCCTTCTGACCCTAAACACCCTGCCATCCTCACAGCTTCCCTTCCGCCCTTTTCCTCACACTACACTGACGCTAAGAGGAAGGAAGACTTTTATTGAAGGAGAAAGAAGAGAGAAAGAAGAGAGAAAGACTTGGTGGTTGATGAAAAAAAAAAAAAGGAAAGAAGGAAAAAATGTGTTCTTTGTGGATATAAGAAAGGCGAGAAAGACTTAATGCTTGGGATATAAGGAGAAAAGGATACTGGAAAAAGGAAAGGAAGACTTGTCGTAGAATACAAGAAAGGATGAGCTGGAGAAGTAAAGTTTGATATGAAAAAAAGATGGAGGGTAAAGAAGAGTGATAGCCTGGCTGTTGGAAGCAAATTATATTGAGAGGTCTGAGAGTGAGGTAAGACGAGATGGAAATGAGAGGCTGGGAGGAGGAGGAGGAGAAAGTGGAGGAAGAGGAGGAGGAGAAAAGAGGAGGGGGAAAGGGAAAAAAATATACAAAGGAATTACAAGGAAACAGACAGCAACAGCCCTACAGGGCCAAACGAGGCTGTCTGTGTGACTACTTTCTACCACTAGTTTCTACGTGTTAGAGGTAAAAGAATAGTAAAATTGAAGGCGCCTCCCCACCCACCTCTCCCTCCGGCCGAGGCCGGCAGAAAAATGTGAGAAAAAACACCATACAGTATAGAAAAACTGCCATAGAATTTTATAAGAAAGATTGAAGGAGAGACAGACTAAACTAAAGCTATCGCTACAAAAAAAAAAAAGAGTTACGTAGGGCCGAAGTAATCGAGTGTGGCAGTTGATGCTAAGTATTTATCTAGTTTGTTCTTAAACGCCTCAACCGTGTTACTATTAACTACTTGTGCTGGAAGAGAGTTCCATATATTGACAACTCTATTAAAGAAAAAGTGTTTCGCTTCATGTGACCGAAATCGCTTACCAATGATCTTGTATCCATTACTACGAGTAGTGCTGTAGAGTACGAGTAGTGTCGTTTGTGTTAATATTATCGAAGCCATGGAACATTTTAAGCAATTATATTAAGTCTCCTCACAACCTACGTTAAGGAAGAGGAGGAGGAGGGGGACGTTATGAGGCAGACTGAAAGAAGATAAAAGTGGTTGGGATAAATACATTAGATCATTTGGAAGTTAATGAAAGGTACTGAAGATAAAAGAAAATTTGGTTAACCCATGAAGAGAGAGAGAGAGAGAGAGAGAGAGAGAGAGAGAGAGAGAGAGAGAGAGAGAGAGAGAGAGAGAGAGAGAGAGAGAGGGGAGAGAGAGAGAAGAGGAGAGAGAGATAGGAGCAGAGAAGAGAGAGGACAGAGAGAAAGAGAAAGAAGAGGAGGAAAGAAAAAAAAAGGAGGAGAAGAGTAGAGAGAGAGAGAGAGAGATTTACATAGAGGATTACATAGGAATAACAGACACCAGGAGACCTATTGGTCCATAGCGAGGGTATCTGCTGAACTACTACTACTACTATCAACTACTTGGAATAAAAACAGTTGGAAAATGATACCATGTCCCTAAGAGATAGGAACATGGAAGTTTCATAGTGCAGAATGATAGGATAGAAAAATACTACTAACAACTACCACTACCACTACAAACTATCGATACGGGGGACTAGATACGAATTCGCACTATCAATACCCATTTACTTTACAGTGCGCGTCAAGTCTGTTTTTGAATGTAGTTATTGTGCTGGCTCCGACAACATTTGCTGGTAACTTGTTCCATCGTTCAACGACTCTAACATTGAAATAATTTTTACGGAGATCGGTGATGCAACGTTGACCGTTTAGTTTTAAACCATTATTTCTTGTTGTCACTTGAGTTGAAAGCTCGAATAGGTTCTCTTGATTAGTGACATCAAAACCTTTTAGTATCTTAAAGGTTTCTATCAAGTCCCCACGGATTCTACGATCCATTAAGGAAAAGGAGGAGGAGGAGGAGGAGGAGGATTACATAGGAATAACAGACACCAGGAGACCTATTGGTCCATGACGAGGGTATCTGCTGAACTACATACTACTAACTATCAACTACTTGTAAGAAAACAGTTGGAAAAGGATACCATGTCCTTAAAAGAAGATAGGAACACGGAAGTTTCATAGTGCAGAAAAATAGGGTATGAAATATACTAACCTAAACACCTTAACCCACTACCACTACAAACTAATCGATCCCCGGGGGACTAAACTATGAATTCCGCAGGGCCAACTGTCCCCAATACCCCATTTACTTTTTACAGTGCCGCGGGGTCCAAATTTTTTTCTGTTTTTTTTTTAAATTTTAGTTTTTGTAATTGAGTGCACCTTGGCTTTATCCCGGACCCAACATTTTTGCCTGGTAACTTGTTTTCAAAAAAAAAAAAAAAAAAATCGATCAACGACTTCTTCCACATTGAAATAAATTTTTTTAACGGAGATCAGTGGAATGGCGAGGGAGGACGGGGTTTTTTGACGTTTTTTTTTTTTTTAGTTTTTTTAAACCATTTAATTTTTCTTTTGTTGTCCACCTTGGTTTTTTTGAAAAAGCTCGAATTAGGTTTTTTCTCTTGAATTAATGACATCCCAAAATCCTTTTTTAGGAATCAAGGATTTTAAAGGTTTTCTTTTTTTTTTTTTCTATCAACTCCCCCACGGATTTCTACGATCCCTTTTTAAGGAAAACATATTAAGTTTTTCCAGCAGTCCCCCTCCTTCCTTTTCATAAGATGAATTTTTTTTTTCCCGCCCCAGAGAAATGGGAAAATTTTGTTTGGTTTTTTGCCTCCCTTTCTTTGCCACTGATTTTTCCAATTTTTGCTTGGGTTCCCCCCCCCCCCCCCCCTTTTTTTTACGAAAACCAGGGCCGAACCCAGAAAATTTGGACGGCCCCAAAAAAATATTTTCCCCAAAGTGGGTGGCTAACCAATGACACCGGTGTATAAATTGTGGTCCCCCATTACTTATTTTCCTTTTTTTTTTCCACGGGCAGTTTTTTTGTGGGTTTCAAAATTTCAAAAAAAAAAGGGTTTTTTTTTTTTTTAAATAAAGCCCACCATCATAAATTCAAAAAAACCACACTTTTTTACTTGGCGGCACGAAGGCAATGCGGACTGGGGTTTTTTTTTTTTTTTAAGATCAATTTACTGATGATGACACCTAATTTTTTCCTTTTTTTTTTCTTTGCTGTAACTTTCAGTTTAACGATATATTTTGGGCAAATTTGAATTAGTTTTTTTTTATATTTGAGGTTTTTATTCGTTTTGCTGATTATGCAATTACTTTTTTACATTTTTTAATCGCGGAAAATTTGGATAATTTTTTAAATTAAGCCCCATTTTTTATCACTCCCCCAGTTTCCCTGAAATAGTGTTTATTTGGTCGAGCAATCACCTGTTGTAAAAAAATTGGAGTTTTTCCGCAAGTTTTTTTTTTCTCTAAGTTAAAAAATATGGGCCTTTAACCGCCTAATTTTGGTTTGTCGTCCTGCCAAATTTTTTTTTCCCGATTATTTTTTAGATACAAGCCCCGCAAGTCCCAGATCGTTTTTTTGATATATATTCAAGAAAAAGAGTGGACCCCAAAACCCCGACGCCCCCTTGAGGTCACCCCACCTAGTAACTCTAACAATCAGATGTTTTTTTTTTTCACCAAATTTAATTACTACCGTTTGTTTTTAACGATTTGAAAGCCCAAATCGCCAAATCCACATGAACATAGGTTTTTGCCCCCACTTCCCTCCCCAAGCCATTTGGCAAACCCTTAGCTTGGTTCCAAAAAAGTTTTGGTTTTTGCTTTTTTTAATGGGGAACTGGGTATCGAAGGCTTTTTTTCTGAAAATCCCAAGGTATGATTTAAACATCAACACGGAGGGAATTTTTTAGGCGGCCCCCCAGTGTTTTTTTGATTAAATTTGACATTAAAAAAATTCCAGGTAGGTTTGTTTAAGCAGGAAATTCTCTTATTTGGGAAATTCAAATGGCTGCGGAGTTTTTTAATATTGAGTGTTTAGTTTTCATCCGAGGGAAAATAACACCTAATTTTTTTTATCCCGCAAATATTTTTTTTTTCTGCAAATAGTTTTTTTAATACAAATCACAGATGTTTTTAGACTAATTGGCTCCGATTAATTTTTACTTTTTTGGGGGGACAGAGCTCTTACTCCCTTTTCCTTGAATTATCCGGTTGTAAAAATTAGCTTTTAAATTTTTTTCACACCCCACCATAACTCGGAAACCATTTTTTTTTTTGTTCCATTAGCGGATTTTATGTTTTGAGGAAAATATCTTTAGTTGGAAGCGAAAAGTTGAAACCTTGTGACCCCATTTCCGCGGAAAGCTCTAATCGCGGGGCGCGAAATTTTTCGTCCCCACCCCCCCCACGGATTTTTGCTAGGGTCCAAGGGTTTGTTTCCTGCAAAAAAAATTACCTTTTTTTGATAACTTCGTCTCCTACTGTTTTTTTTTTGGTTTTTTATCTCCACTCCTATTTTTTCCCAGATTCTAATCACTTTCGAGTAAAGCATCCATGTTTTTTTTTTTTTTTTAACTGGTTTTCCTGGGTAAAAATGGAGCCTTTCGTCCCCTTTCTTTAAATAAATTTACCGCAATTAAAGTAAGCATTGAGTAGGGAAACTGCCTGCCTTCCTTTAATTTTTATCATTTTACCAAGATGTTTTTTTTTGTATTTTTTTTATTCTTTTCCCAGTGGGGCCCCAATACTAGGGTTTTTTTGAAGGTTTTTTCTTACTTTCGAAAACGTAATTGAAAGAACCTTTTCGGGTGTTTGATTTTTTTGGATTCCTTTGCAAATTTTTTTTTTTTCTTCCATACCTCGCGCTTTTTTTTTTTTTAGTCTTAATTTAATCACCCCCTTTGCCAAACGTCCCCCCCCCCCCCGTTTTTACGTCCCATTGTTATTCCCTCTTAATACAATCGCCCGTCCCCGCAAATTTTTTTTTGATCGCTTGTAACTCTTTAACGCCTCGGCGGCTTTTTCCCCTGCCATGATTTTGTTGAATCTCAATAGTCCATCCCAACTTGGGTTCTGTTTATTGTTTATTCAGACGTTTTTTTTTTCCCTACCAATGGGTAAACATGTTTTTTTCCAACCACCCGAATCGGAAAGTTTTTTTTTTTTATTTTTGTGTAATACATTTAACACATGTTTTTTCCGCCATTTATTACCCCGTTTTTTTTAGTAGGGTCACAACAAAATTCCAATCAAATTTCGCTTTAGTACCCTGCTGATCTTCGTGAAATCCGCTTTTATTATAATTGGGAACTAAAACCGATTTTCTGTGATGTCTACATTGCAATTTATGCCGCATCTGATTAACCTGTGATCGCTGTTTGCTAACGTTCACCTATATCGCAGAAAATCAATCAGATCAATGTCGGTAGTGAAAACAAAATCTAGGATACTATTATCCCTTGTAGGCTCACGGACCACCTGATTTAAAAAATACTTCGTTTTACCATAAATCAAGCAATCGCATACCTTTCTCTATCAGCAGAATTATTATTCCAGTTTATACGAGGTAGGTTAAAATCTCCACATATAATTGTATCGTTATTATTGTTGGACAACTGACTTTATCTCGTCATAGAGGAGGCAATCGATTTTCCGCATTTGATTTGGGAGGACGATAAAATTGTCCCAATAGTTTAGGAATTTACCGTTTAGCTTAATCTTTGCGTAGACTGAGTCATAATGATCTTGATTTTACTTTTATCGATTTCGATTGCTTGCAAATTATCTTTGATGTAAAGAATGACAAACCTCCACCTGCTTTATGCGTGCGACAATTTAGAATGTCTTATAGCCTGGAATGGCTATTTCAGCTAATAAGTGTTTATCTTTTGTTTGACCCAACTCTCAGTGATACTAACGATATCTGGCGTTTCGGCAACAACGTATGCTATAATTCGTTTACGCTTTAAAATAATGCTTCCCGGCATTTTGTGTAGAGTAATTTTAAGTTCCTTAGTAGTTTTGGTTAACCTTGCGTGAGGGTTTAAAAGGCAGGGTGTCTAGGGTCCACTGTAACAGAGCGCTTGATTAACGTTTTATCTTTGATTAGTATTTGCGGAAACGGAACGTGACCCAGCGTTGCTGTGGGTAAGAAAGGGGTTAAGGTGATGCTGCTACCGCCCGTCCGCTCGTCGTTTTTTGATCTATAAGAAGAAACTTTATCATTTAGCAGACGTCTAATCGTGCAATGGTCAACGGGGCTGAGGTGGAGTCCGTCATCCCCAACAGGATGGAATCCTCAACCATGATGGGGGGTCCCTCGTAGAAAATTAGCCCAAAGTTTGCTAAGTTCTACATTTTCCTGTTCACAAAGGGAGACCTTAGCCGGTTATTTGCGCTGACGCTTTTATCGTAAAAGCGTTGTTTGGCCAACACTAGTCTGGGAAGAATTGCCTGAAATAATGATATGATTAGTTTTATTCTTGAATTCTGGATCAACTTCTTGTACTTGTATCCAGTATTTCTTCAGATCCGCTACTGTACCACGTCGTTTGTTTCCTGCTGAAGGATATAGAGAGTGTTATCGTTAGTGTTCTTGGTGACGAAATCACAGGCTGCAGTGATGTCCGTCGATTCTTGCTCATGGGAAAAAGAAGCGCTTCCTTTTGGTCCTTTAACCTACAGCAAAACTCCACCAGCTGTCTTCGGAAAATTGGTCCCAGAGCAATTCTGGTCTCAGTGTACGTCTTCCTTCATTTCGCCTAGAACCTGAAATTTGTTGAAGGTTGTGATCGTTAGGGCGGCTTAACTGCTGCTGATCGTCCGACCCTCATCTTACTGAACGAAGGAGCAGTTGCAGAGAAGACGAGGAGGCAGGGTAAAGTAGGAGAGGCTAGTGTATAGGAGTGAGAAGGGGAGGAGGAGTGGGAGGAGGAATAGGAGGGTAAGAAGCGTTAGGAAGGCGAGGAAGAGGAGGAAGGAGAGAGGAGAGGAGGAGAGGAAGGAAGGAGGAGAGGAAGAGGAGGAGTGGAGGTGGGGGGGGGAGGGGAGGCAGAAGGGGGGCCAGGAGAGGGCGAGGAAGGGGGAAGAGTAAGGTTGGGGGGGGCGAGGAGTTGGAGGATGAGGAAGAGTAGGAGGGAGTGAGGAGAAGGGC
The DNA here is from genome assembly GCA_016584305.1 of Chionoecetes opilio. Classification (NCBI taxonomy): domain Eukaryota; kingdom Metazoa; phylum Arthropoda; class Malacostraca; order Decapoda; family Majidae; genus Chionoecetes; species Chionoecetes opilio. Next base: position 88,284 of record JACEEZ010000793.1, on the reverse strand, counting down.
GTCGCGGCGGAGAGGGGGGGAAGGAGAAGTAGGAGGAGGGGGCGGGTAGGAGGAAGGCAAAGGATGAGGTCTTAGGCGGGGATGAGTAGGCATGTAGGATACAATGGGGTGATGATGCGAGTCTGAGTATTCCTTGGTTGAGTGGAGAGGCTTAGGAGAGGATAAGGTCGGATGGAGAAAGTTGGTACGGAGGATGAGGATGATAGGAGGTAGAGGCGTGAGGAGGAGGAAATAGTAAGGTGGGGGATGATGCGGCGTAGGAAGTAGGACTGGGGAATACCAATTACATACCAAGGAAAACACACCAGCAACAGACCGATAGGTCCTTACAAACTGTTTGCTTTAACTATACTACATATAGATATAAGAAAAGGATAGAATAGAAGGCCTCCTCAACCACCATCCTCGCCGAAGCTGGCCGGAAAAGAAGTGAACCATGCAATATAGAAAAAACTGCATGGAATTTGTGAGGAAGTTGAAAGCTGTAATCTATGGCTAACTACTACTATTTGTGGGGTAGTTTAGTGCTTGATAGATAGGTCTGTTATTGTGTTTTGTAATGGTTGAACCAGTGGAGGTTCAAGGGTGGTGCGGCGCCTTGCTGCGCTTTCTGGGAGCAGCAGTCAATCAGGCCCAGCCCGTCAACCACTGCGGTTGGTACTTTCATGAGACCCGTACACTTCAATGCTCTGCAGCAGTGACCCTGTCTTAATCCCGATGGGGTCATACTGTCAGGCCTAACTGAACCACAGCCGTCAGTCGAGAGTAGTAGTGGTACCGTTACTCGGGGCTATCTGTGTGTGTTAGAGGCTATGTATGTTGTGTAGCCAGTGTGGATTCAGGGTGTGCGGAGCCTTGCCTGGCGCTTTCTGGAGCAGCAGTCAATCAGCCCCAGCTCCGTTTCAATCCCTGCGGTAGTGCACTTTCCAGTAGGACGCCGTGCACTTCAATGCCCCTGCAGCAGTGACCCCTGGTATATAATCCGATGGTGGTCACTAATGACAGGGCCTTCTGAACCACAGCCCGTCCACAGGTCAAAAGTTGTAGTAGTGGACCGTTGTCCCTCGGGCTGTCTGAGACGTGTGGGAGAGGAGGAAGAGGAGGAGAGGAGGAGGAGGAGGAGGAGGAGGAGGAGGGAAGGGGGGAGGAGGAGGAGAGAAGAGGAGGAGGCGGAGGAGGAGGAGGATTACATAGGATTACATAGGAATAACAGACACCAGTGAGACCTATTGGTCCATGACGAGGGTATGTGCTGAAACTACATACTACTAACTATCAACTACTGTGTAAGAAACAGTTGGAAAATGATACCATGTCCCTAACGAAGATAGGAACTGATGGTCGTAGTGCAAAAAGATAGGTATGAATATACTACCTACAACTACCAACACAACTAATCGATCCGGGGCACTAAATATGAATTTCGCAGGGCACTATCAATACCCATTTACTTTACAGTGCGCGTCAAGCCTGTTTTTAAATGTAGTTATTGTGCTGGCTTCGACAACATTTGCTGGTAACTTGTTCCATCGATCAACGACTCTCACATTGAAATAATTTTTACGGAGATCAGTAATGCAACTTTGACTGTTTTGTTTTAAACCATTATTTCTTGTTGTCACTTGAGTTGAAAGCTCGAATAGGTTCTCTTGATTAATGACATCAAATCCTTTTAGGATCTTAAAGGTTTCTATCAGGTACCCACGGATTCTACGATCCTTTAAGGTAAACATATTAAGTTTCCGCAGTCTCTCTTCATAAGATGAATTTCGCAGAGATGAAATTTGTTTGGTTGCTCTTCTTTGCACTGATTCCAATTTTGCTTGGTCTTTTACGAAACAGGGCGACCAATATTGAACGGCATATTCCAAGTGCGGCCTAACCAAAGACATGTATAATTGTGTCATTACTTTCGGAGTTTTGTGTTCAAAGTTGCGTTTAATAAAGCCCAACATCATATTCGCCTTTTTACTGGCAGCTAGGCAATGCGGACTGGTATTTAGATCATTACTGATGATGACACCTAAATCCTTTTCCTGCTGTACTTCAGTTAACGATTTATTTTTCATTTGATAGATATATTTCAGGCTATCGTTGCCTATATGCATTACTTTACATGTATCGGAATTGAATTTTAATAGCCATTTATCACTCCAGTCTGATAGTTTGTCGAGATCACTTTGTATGAGTTCGCAGTTTTCTCTAGTAAATGCTTTACCGCCTAATTTGGTGTCATCTGCAAATTTCGATATTTTAGATACAAGTCCGCAGTCCAGATCGTTGATATATATTAGAAAAAGAGTAGGGCCCAAGAACGAGCCCTGAGGCACCCCACTAGTAACATCTAACCAATCAGATGCTTCGCCATTTATTACTACCCGTTGTTTACGATTTGAAAGCCAATCGCAATCCATGAGCATAATTGCTCTTCTAAGCCATGTACCATTAGCTTGGTCAAAAGTCGCTTATGGGGATCTGTATCGAAGGCTTTCTGAAAATCAAGGTATATTACATCCGAGGGAATTTTTGCGTCCCAGTTTGAATAAATGACATTAAAAAAATCGAGTAGTTTTGTTAAAGTAATCGTCCAGACCCAATTTTTTTTGCCGAATTATGTTGAATTCAAAACACCTAATCCACCAAAAATAATTGATTTCCAGGCCTTATTTCCGTAAAAACACGACTTTTGTAAAAAGCGCGCGAAAAAAAAAATCTTCCCTCCAACAGGGCTACGACTGTTATTGATGACGTCAGAACAGGGACGCCCGCAGACACTCTGTCTGACACCTGTCGGCAAATGTTATGATGAGCGATTGTACTTTGGTGTCAAACAGTGAATCTGTCGCTGTGACAGATCTAGAGTACGATGTTCAATCTGACACCGAAAGAAATGACACTGGTCGCGTATACTATGAGGAAAACGAACCTCAGATTGTCATGGGATCCTATATGTTTGAGCCCGAGTACGAGGTGGATGAACAGGTGTTATAGCAGAGCCTGAGGTTCAGCAGGAGGACCTGGCACTTCTCCAAAACATGGATTGGTAAATAAGGTTAAACTATGGGTGTGTGGGAATCACAATGAAGGTACTTTCGAGAAAATCCTATGGTTAGTTTTGGAGCTACAGTCAAACGTCATTACTCGGAAACCACATACTATTATTAACTACAGCATAGAGTTGGAAAATATGCGGGCGGGAAGGCAGAAAGTGTGACAGCCACACCACCACAGGGTCTCTCACCACAGGGCACGCCCACTCCACAACTGGTTTACTTGGTTTACTTGGTCTTGTTAAGAGGCAAAGCCTCACAGTCGTGGTGGTCTACCGCTGCTGCCAGTCCTGGCGTCCCTGTCTAACAGGGCCACCTGGTCTGGTATGGTGTTGGACTGAGTCACTGTCTTACGGGGGGGGCAGCCGCCCTTGTCCAGCACACCCGTGTACACAGGCTCACCTCACACTCGTCGTCCCAACCCACACACTGGGTAGGCGACTAGTCGCGCTGCACACTCTCACCCAGTCTTTCACCAGCCACCCTCGCTACACACCGTTTCTCAACACAACTGCCCGCCCCAACACACTATAGGCGTGTATCACCCTACACACGTCACTCCTTTCCGTGTGCAAACTTTTCTCGAAAGGCACAGCTGTCTTGCTGCACCCATAAAGGATGCATGCATGTGGCATATAGCAAAAAAAATCTATCAGAAACACCCAAATATCTTCAAGTACTATATTTATCTCTGTGTTTACGTGCCTCTAGAGATCCTCTAGAAGAGTAGCCTCCCTGATGCTACGTCACCGAGCCTGAGCCTGAGCGTCTGCAAACCTTGAGAGCGTTTTGAAAACTCGGGGAATTTGCAGATTTTGATTGCGGATTATTTAAAAACGGCTGACTGGATACAAAAAGTGACGACGTATTGTTGATATACTCGTTAATGGCTATGATTTGATTGCATTAAATCAGGAATGATGAAATGGTCTGGACGATTACTTTAAGCAGGATCTCTTATTTTGAAATCCATGCTGGGAATTTAGTATTGAGTTATTTTCATCGAGAAAAGACACAATTTAACCCCGCAATATTTTCTCAAATAGTTTGACAATCACAGACGTCAGACTAATTGGGCGATAATTACTTGCGAGGCTCTTACTCCCTTTCTTGAATATCGGTGTAAGATTAGCTAATTTCCACATACTAGAATTTTTTTTGTCCATTAGCAATTTATTGAGGATAATCTTTAATGGAAGCGAAAGTTGACTCTGACATTCGCGAAGTAATCGCGGCGAAATTTCGTCCACCCCCACGGATTTTATTGGGTCAAGTTTCTGCAAATACTTTGATACTTCGTCTACTGTTATCTCTCCTATTTCCAATCTATCACTTTCGAGTCCCGCATACATGTTTACTGGTTCTGGTAATGGAGCTTCGTCTTCTTTAATATATACCGCATTAAAGTAATCAGGGAGGAAGGGGGTAGGAGGAGGAGGAGGAGGAAGAGAAGGAAGAGGAGGAGGAGGAGGAGGAGGAGGAGGAGGAGGAGGAGGAGGAGGAGGAGGAAGAGGAGGAAGAGGAGGAGGAGGATTCGCATTGAGGAAACAGACGAGAATTCCAGTAACCGTATTTTATCTCCTGAAAATTTGTGTTCCCGTCTAAATTATCGACAAGATGAGGCGATGCTGCATATAAATGAAGGAAGATAGGAGAGAGAGAAGGAGGGAAAGAATGAAGGAAGGAAGAAAGGAAGGAAGGAATGAAGGGAGGAAGGAAGGAAGGAAGGAAGTAGGATAGGAGGGAGAGAAGGAGGTAATGGAGGAGAGAGGGAAAGAAGGAAGGAAGGAGGAAGGGAAAAAGGGAGAGAAGAAGGTAAGGATGGAAGGAAGGAAGGAAGGAAGGAAAGAAGGAAGGAGGTAGGGAAGGAAGGAATGAGGGAGAGAAGGATGGAAGGGAGGAAGGAAGAAAGGAAGGAAGGAGGTAGGGAAGGAAGGAGGGAAAGAAGGAAGGAAGGAAGGAAGGAAGGAATGAAGGAAGGAAGGAAGGAGCGAAGGAAGGGAGGAAGGGAGGAAGGAGGGAAGAAAGGGAGAAATGAAGGAGATAAGGAGGATAGAAGGGAGAGAAGGAGGGAAGGAAGCAGGTAGAGTAGGAGGATTGGAGGGGGAGAAGGATGGTAGGAGGGAAGGAAGGAGAGAAGGAGGTAGGGAAGGAAGGAAGGAAGGAAGGAAGGAAGGAAGGAAGGAAGGAAGAAATAGCATCCAAACAACTTCTCAAACAAACATAAACTAACATCTCGTATCATTTAATCCTCCTCTATTACTTTTTATCTTCCCTTTCCTTCTCCATCTTTATCCTCCTCCTCCTCCTTGTCCTCCCGATATTCATTTGTCTTTATTACTTCTTCTTTATCCCATTACTCATGCTCTGCTTTCTTCCTGGTCATTTCTCTCCTCCTCCTCTTCGTCTTCCTCTTTATCTGGCGCGTTTGTGGGACTCGCGAAGCTACGAACGTGGGAAAAAAACAGATGTAAATTTTTGGGTGGTAATTTTTTAAAGTTTTTTTAAAAATTTTTTGAACTGTAACTCTCTCTTTCGCTCTGTCTTTTTTTTTTTTCCTCTCTCTCTCCTCTCTCTCTCTCCCCCTCCTCTCTCCTTCTCTCTCCTCTTTTTCTCTCTCTCTTTCTCTCTCCTCTCTCTCCCCTCTTTTCTCCTCTCCCCTTCTCTCTCCTCTCTCTTTTCCTCTCTCCTCTCTCTCTCTCTCCTAAATCCTTTTTCTTTACTTCCTTCTTTTTTCCTTTTATTGAATTTGTTTACTCCACTTTTCATTTTCTTTTAAAAACCTCGCAAATTCTTCCATGTGCCCTACTTTTCTCCTCCTCCTCCTCCTCCTCCTCCTCCTCGAAAGCCAATCCCCCAAATTTCCATAAAACTAATTGCTCTCCTGGCACAGGGATGGAGAAAATTATGTTCAGATTGGCGTTGGCTTTAAAATCGAAACAACGGGTAGTAAAAAGGGTGAGGCATTTGATTGGTTAGATGTCCTATGGGTGCCCAGGGCTCGGTCTTGGCCTACTCTTTTTCTGATTATATCAACGTCGGGCTGCGGACTTGTACCTAAAATATAAAAAAATTTGCAGATGACCCCAAATTAGGGGGTAAAAAATATACTAAGAAAACTGCGAACTCTAAAAAGTGATCTCACAAACTATAAATTGGGTGAAAAAAAGGCTTTTTAAAATTCAATTCCGATAAATGAAAAGTAATGCATATAGGCAACAAAACCCTCAAATATAACTTCAAATGCAAAATAAATCGTTTTAAATGAAAAACAGCAGGAAAAAGGGTCTAGGTTTTTATCATCATAATGATCTGAAAACCAGTTTGCATTGCCTTGCTGCCATAAAAAAAGGGAAATAGATTTTGGCTTTATTAAAAATTCTTTGAAAATAAACTCCGAAAGTAATGAACAATTATACACGTCCTTGGGTTTGGCCGCACTTGGAATTGCCGTTCAATTCTGGTCGCCCCGTTTCGTAAAAATCAAGCCCAAATTGGAATCAGTGCAAAAAAGACAACCAAACAAAATTTCCCTCTCTGCGAAAATTCATCATATAAGAGAGCTGGGAAACTTTTATGTTTTCCTTAAAGGTCGTAGAATCCGTGGGGACTTGATAGAAAACCTTTAAGACCCAAAAAGGTTTTGATGTATTAATCAAGGACCTATTCGGCTTTCAAATCAAGTGACAAAAAGAATAAGGTTTAAAACTAAACGGTCAACGTGCATCACCGTCTCCGTAAAAATTTTTCAATGTTGAGTCGTTGATCGTGGAACAAGTTTTTCCCGCAAAAAGTTTTCGGAGCCAACACTAACTACTTCAAAAACAGACTTGACGCGCACTGTAAAGTAAAGGGTATTGATAGTGCGAATTCGTATCTAGTCCCCCGTTCGATTAGTTTTGTGGGAGTGGTAGTTGTATTTATTTTTTTTATTTCTATCATCTCCTATGAAAACTTTTCCGTTCCATCCTCTTTGGGACATGGTACATTTTTCCCCAAATTTTTTCTTACAATAGTTGATAGTTAGTAGTATTTATTCAGCAGATACCCTCGTTTTGGCCCCCTAAATCTCCTGGGGTCTGTTACTCCTTTAACCTATTAATCCCCCTCCTCCTCCTCCCCTCCTCTCCTCCTCCCCTCCTCCTCCTCCTTCCCCTCCTCCTCCTCCTCCTCCTCCCCACCTCCCCCTCCTCCTCCCCTCCTCCTCCTCCTCCTCCTCCTCCTCCTCCGGGGGGGGGCAAAACCCCGTGGGGGTGGACGAAATTTCCCCCGTTTCTTCCGAATGTCACGGGTCAACTTTCGTTTCCACTAAAGTTTTCCCTCAAAAAATCGCTAATGGAAAAATGTTCCTATATGTGGAAATTAGCTATGTTACACCGATTTTAAAAGAAAGGGAAAAGACCTCGCAAGAAATTACGCCCAATTATCTTACGTCTTGTTTGTTAAACTTTTTTTGAGAAAATTTTGCGGGATAAAATAGTTTTTTTTTTTTTTCTCGATGAAAAATCAATATTAAACTCGCAGCTGGTTTCAAAATAAGAGATCCTGCTTAACAAACCTACGGGTTTTTTTTAATGTCTTTTATTAAAACGGGACCTAAAATTCCCTGGGATTAATTACTTGTTTTCAGAAACCTTGTACAGTTCCCCATAACGACTTTTGAAAGCTAAGGGCACAGGGCTTGGGGAGAAACTATGTTCATGGATTGGTGATTGGCTTTCAATCGAAAACACGGGTTAAAAAATGGTGAAAAATCGTTTGGGGTTTAGATGTTACATGGGGTGCCTCGGGCTCGGTTTTGGGGTCCCACTTTTTTTTTCTGATATTATCAACGATCGGATGCGGATTGTATCTAAAAAATCGAAAATTTGCAGACGACACCCAAAATTTGGCGGAAGCATTACTAGAAAAAAACTGCAACTCATCAAAGTACCTACAAAATTCAACTGGAGTGATAATGGCCCCATTTTAAAATTTAAAATTTCCATAAAATGTAAGTAATGCATATAGGCAACGATACCCCCAAATATAAATACAAATCAAAATAAAAACGTTAACTGAAGTCAGCAAGAAAAAGGGTTTTGGGGTCATCATCATAATGCTTAAAAAACCCGTCCGCATTGCCTGCTGCCATAAAAGGCAATATGATGTTGGGCTTTATTAAAACCCTTTTGAGCCAAAACTCAAAGTAATGCACAATTATACACGTCCTTGGTTAGGCCACACTTTGGGAAAATGCCGTTCAAATTCCCGGTCGCCCCGTTGCGTAAAAGACAAAGCAAAATTTAAACAGTGCAAAAAGAGAAACCCAAAAAAATTCCATCTCTGCGAAAATTTTCTTATGAAAAGGACTGCGGAAACTTAAAGGTTTTTCCTTTAAAAGGATGTAAATCCGTGGGGACTTGATAGAAACTTTAAGATCTAAAAGGATTTTGATGTCATTAATCAAGAGAACCTATTCGAGCTTTCAACTCAGTGCAACACTAAATAATGGTTAAAACTAAACGTCAATGACGTTGCATCACTGATCTCGTAAAATGTATTTCAATGTTAGAGTTCGTTTGATCGATGGAACATTTACCAGCAAATGTTTGTCGAAGCCGAGCACAATAACTACATTAAAACAGACTTGACGCGCCTGTAAAGTAAATGGGTATTATAGTTGCCGTCTTCGATTCATATTTAGTCTCCGGATCGATTAGTTGTATTGGTAGTGGTAGTTGTGTTAATATATTTCATACCCTATTTTTTTCTGCACTTATGAAACTTCCGTGTTCCTATCTTCTTTAAGACATGGTATCCTTTTCCAAACTGTTTTTTCTTACAACGTAGTTGATAGTTAGTAGTATTAGTTCAGCATATACCCTCGTCTGGACCAAAGGTCTCCTGGTGTCCCGTTATTCGTATGTACAAGCCTATGTAAAATCCTCCTCCTCCTCCTCCTCCTCCTCCTCCTCCTCCTCCTCCCTTCTCCTCCTCCTCCTCCTCCTCCTCCTCTCCTCCTCTCTCCTCTCCTCCTTTCTCTCCTCCTCCTCCCCTCCACTCCTCCTCCTCCTCCTTCTCCTCCTCCTCCTCCTCCTCCTCCTCCTTTGACAAGAAATAGTAAGCTTCAGCAGATATAATACACGTAAAATGACATCAGTTATTATCGCAACAAGAAATACTCCTCCTTCCTGGACTACCTTTCCTGACATAGTTGTTACCAATAAACTGAGTCAGTAATCCACTCCGACACGCCGCTTTGCCCTGTGGATGACACGAACTCATAGCGTCAAACGGTAAACCTACATAAGCAAAGAGTCGACCTACTCTCAAACTTTTTCGCATTAAAAGTTATTCTCCTGACAAGCTATGTACCTTATTATTACAATGAAGACATGTTTCTTTGACAAAGTATTCAATACAGAATAACATCGACATCTGTCCAAGTATTCACAGAACACTTTCTTAAATTTTAAATGCCTGTGCATACCCAGTAACTAAAAGAAGATAAGGAGACCTTTCGGCACGTGGATAACTGACAACTTGAAAACCATATGCAGGAACGTGCGAAGTTCCAGCGACAACTTAAACTATACCGAGACAACGCAAATTTGCAAGGACAGATATAGGGCTTGAAAAACAGGTCAAGAGGTCACTCCGTAAATGTAAATCCCAATATAACAAAATACTTGAAGAAAACGGGGCAACTCTGCTGCTATTTGGCAATTATAAAGGACTTGGTTCCAGTAAGAAAAATAAAGCAATGGTAACACTTGCGGCCAATATGTAGATATAAAGCAAAGAGCCCCCCTGAGGGAACTATTCAAATAACACACTTAATTTTGCAAACGTGGAAAAAATACCTTTGAAAAAGTCCACAAATTTTTAAGATAAAATGACGGAAGACCCCATACAGCGCAGCAGATGTCCACAAACAACATATGTTTAAGAACCCAGGCCAGTGACTAGGGAGACTCATTTCTAACAATAAACACATGAAGAACACCACTCCATATGTTTCTGATGAATTCCACTTCGTTTTTAAAAGACTCTCTATCATATTATAACGTATTAACTTGTATTATCAACACGTCAATTGTAACTGGAGTTATACCAGCTGCATGGAACACGCTATGTTGTACCACTATTGAAGTCAGGTTTAACAATGAAGTAGCCTGGTAACTCGCCCCCACATACTCCTGGCTACCTATACTATCTTAAGTCTTATTAAAAGCATAGCTACACATTCACTCAACACCTGAAAGTAAGCAACGACTTAGTAACACCCACACGGTTCAGGTCCTAGCTCTCTCAACTGACACAGCTCTCGTAAACACTCTAATCAATATACGGGAACATGGACAGCAAGAAAGTTTCCTTGGTATCATTAATGTGACCTTCCAAAGCTTTCGACAGCGTATTTTACGAAATGCATAATGAAAAAGTTTATTATGTCAAATATAGATCCCTTCTGGTTTCGAAATTATCTTGAAAATAGAACGCAATCTGTGCGGTTTAGGAAATCATGTATCATGCAAACTTGAGACCATGTTTGGGTGCTCACACAGGGTTCTTGTGCTCGGTCCTATTCTTTTCCTCTTTATGTAAAATGATCTCTCCATTTTCTCACCGAGTGTTTAGTATTCATTACGCCGATGATACTCAGTTCAACATACTGGTACCATAGATAATATTCAGAGCATTGATTAACAAAAGTGAACAACTCTAACTAAAGCAAAATTGTATTTACACACAAATGGTTTAATGTTGAATTCTAAGCAAAACACACTGGTTGGTTTATTGCAACCCGAAGACACATGCACAGATCCCAGCGACACTCGATCCAGGTTGATGACAGTACCATAGTGCCACGAGCAGCTCCCTAAAGAACCTCGGTTTATATTTCGACACTGTATGCTATCCGATACACATATTAACGTACATCTGTAAGAAAGACTGTAGGGACTATACTGTACCTAAATCGCATTAAAGATAACTTTTGATAGAACATAAGAATCACAGTGATCCAGTCCTCTTGTTTTAGCATATTAATTATGGGCTTAAGATCTGGGGATGGCAGGTGGCAACTCTTTGCAACTCATTCCAGAAATGCAGACTTTGCCCGCAACGTTGCAACTGTGGGGGCGGCACAGAATTTGAACAGCGAGTAACGCCCATACCTGAGAGAGCTCAAGTGGCTAAAGGTAAGGAAGGTATAAGTACGAGCTTGGCCTTGCTGTTTTATATATAATCTATAGAAGATTGCCGTGTTTGGTTGTTCCCACTACCCTGGTAAAGAGAGACAACAATAATTGTAAACACAAGACTCAGCCCCACTGTACGGTCCCTGAAAACAAACACATACACAGGAGACGGGTCAGTGCTGGTGTCTGCACCTCAACTATGGAACATCCTTCCTACTCATATTAAGAACCCAAAATGTATGGTCTACTTTTAAAAAGAAGCTTAACAAGCTATCTTTCAAATGCTTGACCATTACTTTCTTGACTGTTTATAAATTTTATAGTATTACACCACCTTTTATGACTATTTTACTCATTATACGTTTTTCTTACTTTTAAATGATAACATACTGTGTGTATGACTATTTTTACTATTTATTATTTATTTATTTTATTTATTTTATTTTATTTTATTTTTATTTACTCTTCAATGATTTTACTATTTAATGTGTGGACACACTTGTGTTTTTATTGAATGTTTTAATTTAAGATTTTACTGTGTATTTGATATTCGCATATTGTATTATACGTATAGATGTACAAGATAACATTGTAAAATGGAATAAAATTTCTGATCTGATTTCTGATCTAATCTCTCTCTCTCTCTCCTCTCGTCTCTCTCTCTCTCTCTCCCGTCTCTCTCTCTCTCTCTTCTCTCATCTTCGTCGTCTCGCATCTCTCTCTCTCTCTCATCTCTTCTCGCTCTCTCTCTCTCTCTCTCTCTCATCTCTCTCTCTATCTCTCTCTCTCTCTCTCTCTCTCTCTCTCTCTCTCTCTCTCTCTCTCTCTCTCTCGTCTCTCTCTCTCTCTCTCTCTTTTCTCTCTCTCTCTCTCTCTCTCTTCTCTCAGCTCGATCTCTCGTCTCTCTCACTCTCTCTCTCTCTCTCTCTCTCTCTCTCTCTACTCTCTCTCTCTCTTCTCTCTTTCTCTCTCTCTCTCTCTCTCTTCCTCTCTCTCGTCTCTCTCTTCTCTCTCTCTCTCTCTCTCTCTCCTCGTCTCTCTCACATACACTGCCTCATTGTTTTTCCTCTTCCACTACAAGAGCTCCGAGCGACGATGTTCTCTTGAGGGTTCTTGATTATTTATTTACTCTTCCGACCGGCTGGTGAATCTTTTACTGCAATGAAGGGAAACCGCTTTTTACACCTGTTGCTTTTTTTATTCATAGCCAATAGCATGTGTTTGAGGGGAAAGGATGGAGGGGAGGGATGGTGTGTGTGTGTGTGTGTTTGTGTGTATGTCTGTGTGTGTGTGGTGTGTGTGTGGGTGTGTGTGTGTGTGTGTGTGGTGTGTGTGTGTGTGTGGTGTGTGTGTGTGTGTGTGTGTGTGTGTGTGTGTGTGTGTGTGTGTGTGTGTGTGTGAGTGTGTTTGGTGTGTGTGTGTGTGTGTCCCTTGTTGATTAAAAAGGGTGGAACGAGAGAGAGAGAGAGAGAGAGAGAGAGAGAGAGAGAGAGAGAGAGAGAGAGCAGAGAGAGAGAGAAGAGAGAGAGATAGAGAGAAGAGAGAGAGAGGAGAGAACAGAGAGAGAGAGAACAGACAGACAGAACTACAGACAGACAGACAGACAGACGAGACAGACAGACAGACAGACAGACGACAGCAGAAGACGACAGACAGACTGAATGACTGACTGACTGACTGACTGACTGACTGACGGACTGACTGACTGACTGACTGACTGACTGAACTGACTGCCTGACTGACTACTCACTCACTCACTTCACTCACGGGCACTCACATGGTCACCTCACTCACTCCACGTTGCGGCTGGTCACTCCACGTCACTCACTCACCTCACTCACTCACTCACTCACTCACTCACTCACGTCCCAGTCACTCAAATCACTCATCACTCATCTCACGTCATCACTCACTCACAACACAAACACAACACACACAACACAACACAACACAACACAACACAACACAACACACACAAGCACAACACAACACACAACACAACACACCACACAACAACACACACACACAACATACTTCTGCTCCTCCTTCCCTACTCAATTTACTCCGCCTCTTCCTCCTCCTCCTCCTCAATTCATCTTTATGAAAGAGAGACTGCGGAAACTTAATATGGTTTTCCTTAAAGGGTCGAAGAAGCCCGTGGGACTTGATAGAAACCTTTAATACCTACAAAGGTTTTGATGTCATTAATCAAGAGAACCTATTCGAAGCTTTCACTCAAGTGACAACCAGAAATAATGGTTTAAAAGTACACGGTCAACGTTGCATCACACCGATCCTCCGTAAATTATTTCAATGTTTAGAGGTCGTTGATCGATGGAACAAGTTCCAGCAAATGTTGTCGGACCAGCACAATAACTACAATTCAAAACTGACTTTGACGCGCACTGTAAGTAAATGTTATTGATAGTGCGAATTCGTATCTAGTCCCCCGTATCGATTAGTTTTTGTAGCGGTAGTGATAGTTGTAGTTAGTATTTTTCATAATCCTATCATTCTGCACTATGAAACTTCCATGTGTCCTATCCTCTTTAGGGACATGGTATCATTTTCCACTGTTTTCTTAGCAAGTAGTTCTAGTTAGTAGTATGTAGTTTCAGCAGATACACCCTCGACTATGGACCATAGGTCTCCTGGTTCTGTTTTCCTATGTAATCCTCCTCCTCCGCATCCTCCTGCCTCTTCCTCCTCCTCCTCCTCCTCCTCCTCCTCCTCCTACTCCTCCTCCTCCTCCTCCTCCCCCTCCTTCACAAAAGGACATAAACTAGGCAGAAAAGGTCAACGCACAAAACCAAAATCAGGACAGAGTAGGAATTTTGGAATATTTACCGTGCAGTCCTCTTTCTCTTTCCACCTTTTCCCTTTTACTCAACTACATTTGACCTTTATTTTACTACTACTACTACCTTTTACAACTACTATTACTATTTTTTATTACTTTTACAACTACAGTTTTCTCTCTAAGCCCTCGAGACATCACCCTATTGGACAACGAGGTATCCTGGTCCTTGTGTCTTTCTCCTGCCGAAGATGTTATTAAGAGAAAAAATTACACGCGTTGTTTTCTGGTCCCAAATAAAGATATGACTCCCGCGACATTGTGACATGAGGGAAGAATAAAGAGAAAGGGAACAATGATATGAGGTGATGTAGCAGGAAGGATGTTTTCAGCTCAGGAGGAAAGACCAAGAGTATCGATTTTACATTTTCATTCTAGTTTTACGAAAGATTTCACTTATAAGGACAAAAAATTAGGAATAACATAAATGCACACACAATATTTTCTTGCTCTCTCTCTCTCTCTCTCTCTCTCTCTCTCTCCGGTCGTCTCTCTCTCTCTCGTCTCTCATCTCTCTCTCTTCATCCCATTCTACCTCCCGTCCTCTCTCTCTCTCTCCTCTCTTACTCTCATCTCTCTCTCTCTTCGTCTCTCTCCCTCTCTCTCCTCTCTCTCCTCTCTCTCTCTCTCGTCTCTCTCTCTCTTCTCTCTCTCTCTCTCTCTCTCCTTCTCTCATCTCCGCCTCATCTCTCACTCATCCTCCGCCTCCTCTCTCTCTCTGTCGCCTCGTCCTCTCCTCCCTCCTCCGCCTCTCTCGCTCGCTCTCGAGTCGCCTCTCCTTCTCTCTCTCTCTCGCCTTCTCTCACTCCTCTCCTCTCCAATCTCTCTCTCTCTCTCCTCGCTCTCGTCTCTCGCTCTCTCGCCTCTCGCCTCTCCTCGCCTCTCTCGCCTCTCTCTCCTCTCCTCTCTCTCTCTCGTCTCTCGTCCCAAATCTCTCTCTCTCTCTCTCTCCTCTCTCTCCTCTCTCTCTCTCTCTCCTCTCTCTCTCTCCCCATTTTTTTTACATCTACACAAAATTTTCATATCACAATTATACCCAATATAAAAGCCCCCACTGTTTTTAATTTTTTGAGTATATTTATTTTTTTTTCAGGGCGTTTTTTTAAATAATAATAAAACGGAATGACAAATGAGGCTTTTCATTAAGTTAATTCCCTTCTGGGAAAATGGGCGGTTTGTTGCTTTTCGGCTTTTTGCCGTTATGGTGGTGGGGTGATGGCGGTGATGGTGATGGTGGTGATGGTGAGGTGAGGTGGTGGTGATGTGATGAGGGTGGTGGTGATGGGGGTGGGGGGAAATTCTTCTTTAATATATGACGAATATTTTTTTATATTTTTTATATTTATGAATCACGGGTTTGAGTCACGAATTGCGGGATTGGATACTTTACTATTATTGAAGCTGTTGTAAATGGTATTATTATTATTTTTATTAATTATTATTATTATTAGTAGTGTAGTAGTAGTAGTAGTAATAGTATTGTTGTTTTTTGTTGTTGTAGTAGTATAGTAAGTAGTAGTATAGTATTGGTGGTGATAGGAAAAATAATGATAAAATAATAATTTTAAATAAAGAAAAATTTTACCTATTAATAATGATAATGATAATGAGGTAATTTATGGTAATGGTGTGCCGTGTGTGGCTCAGTGCGGGGCGGGTGGGGGGGGGTCTACTGGATTGATTTTACGCATCGTTTACTAATCAGCACACAGGGAAAGAGCGTTGAACACACACCACAGCACACACAAACCCACCACACAAAACCACACCACACACCACACACAAAACCAAAAACAAAACACACACACACACACACACACACACACACACACACACACACACACACACACACACCACACACACACAACACACCACACACACACACACACACCACACACACACACACACAACACACACGCACACCACGCACACACTCACACACACACACACACACCAACACCAACACTCACACACACACACACGCACACACACACACAACACAAAACACACACACACACACACACACACCCACATCACACACACACACACACGCACACACACAACACCACAACACACACACACCACGCACACCACACACACACACACGCACACACACACACACACACACACACCACACACACACACACACACACACACACATCAGTAGTCTCATCTAATAGAACCATCCAATATATAACACAATAATTTTAACATACTAATAACCTCATCAACCTTTAACTCTAGTATACTTTCAGCAAAATATTCAGGTAGAGAAAGTTTACCTTCACTATTAGAAAGCAGGTGGTTGCCAGAAAGAATGTAGCAAAAAGAAAAGGGGCAAAGAGAAATAGGAGAGAATTGGAAGTTGAAGTAAAATTTCACATTAACAAAGTTTAGTCTAATGTCATTTGGGTCAGGTTAATTAGGTTTGGGCGGGTATCATGAAATTAGGTTAAGTTAGGTTTTTTAGTTTTTCATAATTGTTTTAAACCTTCAGTCAGAGTATGGGAGAAAAACAGCACGGATTCTCAAGTCTAATAGCCATAATACAGTGACCAGGGTTCGCTTCTCGCTGTATTCATGTAATAGATACTTGAAGGGAATTCAGAGTAATGCCTTAGAGCCTGCCAATCAGCACTACGTGAAAGCCATTAACAGTGATATCCAGAGCGTCGGTGCTGAGTGTTAGGCAGTACTCAGTAATTAGCGGGTGATTGAGATAATGATAGCGACGGCGACGGCAATGGAGGGATATGAGATGGAGGTGGAGGTGGAGGAGGAGGAGGAGGATTAGAGGTAGGTGGAATAGAAGGAGGAGGAGGATTGGAGGGAATATAAGGAGGAAGAGGAGGAGAACGTGGATGAAAAGGAGTACAAGAAGAAAGTATAGAAGTAGGAGAGAGAAAAAGGGACAGACAGAGACAGAGAGATACATAAACAGATCGACAGACATATAAACAGAAACATGCAGAAACAGATAGACACAGACAGAGACAGAGAGACAGACAAGGAAACAAACAGACAAAATGACAGATAAACATAAACAGACAGACAGAAACAGATTTTTTTTTCCAGTCTCAACATCACTGGACAAAAACAAAATAATGATATGCACTTCAGTTCCTCAGAAGTGAATACCCTTTGAAGACGAAGTGAAATAGGTCCTCCACATCCTCGTAGCCTAAGATCCCAGTGCTGGAGGCTATCGGCATCAAAAGACACACAGGTAGCCATTAATGCAGTACTTTTGTGCCC
Organism: Chionoecetes opilio; assembly: GCA_016584305.1. Taxonomy (NCBI): domain Eukaryota; kingdom Metazoa; phylum Arthropoda; class Malacostraca; order Decapoda; family Majidae; genus Chionoecetes; species Chionoecetes opilio. Next base: position 70,936 of record JACEEZ010000793.1, on the reverse strand, counting down.
CAGTGGCGAAGGTTTTGTTGCCTGGAGGATTGCCTGGATCAAAACAAGGGGATTCAAAAAAGGGGTTCAAAAAGAGGATCAAAATAAGGGGATTCAAAAAGGGGGCTCAAAAAGGGGATCAAAATAAGGGGATTCAAAAAGGGGGCTCAAAAAGGGGATCAAAACAAGGGATTCAAAAAGGGGATTCAAAAAGGGAAGGAGGAAGGATATGGAAACTCTGGGAACCTTTTTTTATGTTGTTAGGGAAGTTCAGTCTTTTTGTAGATTGCTCAGGAAAATAAATGTGTGATTATTTTCCTGTTGATGTGTGATGATGGAAAATATAGAGCATAGTTTTCTGGGGATAATAGGAATGATTATGTTGTAAATGCGGTTTTTTTTTGGATATTCATCGGTTTGATGTAAAATAATACTGGTTTTTATTCTGTTTTCTTTCTTCTATTCGCTTTTTTCTTTATTTTTTCTTTCTTGCATTCTCTTTTTTATGTATTTATTTAGACTTATTTTCTTTTTTACAGTTTGAGTTCAATTTCTTTTCTTAATTTTTTTTCTTGTTTAGTTATTTTTCTTCAGTCATTTACCCATTTCCCTTTTTCTATATCATTCCTTCCTTCCTTATATTCACTCAGCTCTTTCACACAGTTATCATATGTTTCCCCTCTTCTCCTTGCTATCAACCCCCCCCCCCCCACACACAAATAAAACCCCGAAATCAGATCAGTTAAATATACCTCAAGTCAATTTACGTCTGTGCTACATTTTTTTTTCTCACATCACAAAGGACTGGCCAAGGGCAAAACAGAGAGGTAACAAAAAGCCCGATACATATAGAGCATCTAGTTACATAAGCACATACTCCCCCGAAAAGAAAACGGGGTAACAGGTGACCAAGTGTAAATTACTGTATAACCTGTTTCCCTTTAACAAACAGACGTGTATTGGACCAGAGAGTTGTAGGACCCGGGATACTGTTTGTTTCACTTGCCCGAACACCTGAGGCAATGAATGTGAAGGGTGGCTTACAACATCTCAGGGTGGGACTCTGTGTGTGTGCTAAATTGTGTGTGTGTGTGTGTGTGTAGCTGTGTGTTTGGAGGGGGGGTGAGAGAGAAGAGAAAAAGAGAGAGAGGAAAAGAGAAAAGAAGAGAGAGAGAGAGAGAGAGAGAGAGAGAGAGAGAGAGAGAAGAGAATTGATTAAGGGACTCGTCTATATATTTTTAATTAATATTTTTTCCCATTTCATCCTTTCTTCCTTTTTCTCTTTCATTTCCTCCTCCTTCCCCTCTCTCACCCCCTCCTCCCCCTCCTCCCCTCCCCTTCCCCTCCTCCTCCCCCCCCTCCTCCCCCCCTCCTCCTCGAGGTCAATTTGTTCATGGATTGGCGTTTGGGCTTTCAAATCGAAAAACGGGTAGTAATAAATGGCGAGGCATTATTGGTTAATGTTATAGTGGGGTTGCCTCGGGGCTCGGTCTTGGGTCCTACTTTTTTTTCTGAATATACACGACTGGACTGCGGACTTGTATCTCAAATATCGAAATTTTCAGAACACCAATTTTGGCGGTAAAGCATATTAAAAAACTCGAACCATACAAAGGATCCGACAAACTATCAGATTGGGAAAAAAATGGCTATTAAAATTCAAATTGATAAATGTAAAGAATCTCCATAATCTTTCCCTAAATCTCCCTCCATAATTCCAAAACCGTCTCCAAAAAATTATTTTAAAGTTAGAGTCGTTGAACGATGGAACAATTTTCCAGCAAAAGTTTTCGGGGCCCGCACAATAAATACTTCAAAAACAAACTTGACGCGCACGAAAAAAATGGGGATGTTGCGAATTCGTATCTAGTCCCCGTTCGTTAGTTGTAGGGTAGTGGTAGTTTTTAGTTTGTATTTTTTATATCCTATCTTTTGCACTACGAAAATTCCTTTTCTATCCTTTTAGGGGCATGTAGCATTTCCCCATTTTTTACAAGTAGTTTTTAGTTTGTAATTAGTTTGCCCGATACCCTCGCTATGGACCAATAGGGCTCCGTGTCTTTATTCTTATGGAATCCCATGTAATCCCCCCTCCCCCCCCTCCCCCCCTCCTCTCCCCCTTTGCAGATGACACCCAAAATTTGGCGGTAAAAATACTAGAGAAAAAGCGAACTCATACAAAATGATTCGACAAACTATTAGATTTGGGTGAAATGGTAAAAAATTCATTTTGATTATTAAAATAATGCATATAGGCAACGATAACCTCAAATATAACTTTAAATGCAAATAAAACGTAATGAAGACAGCAGGAAAAGGGATTTAGGGGTCAAACATCATAAATGATCTGAAAACCAGTCCGCTTGCCCCTGCCATAAAAAGGCAAATTGATGTTTGGGCTTTATTAAACGTAAATTTTTAAAAATAAAACCCGAAAAGTAATGACACAAATTTTACACGCCTTGGTTTGGCCGCATTGGAATAGCCGTTCAATTCTGGTCGCCCCGTTTCGTAAAAAATCAAGCCAAAATTGGAAACATGCAAGAAAGAGCAACCAAAAAAAATTCCCTCCTGCGAAATTATTTATGAAGAGAGACTGCAGAAACTTAATATGTTTTTCCTTAAAGATCGTAGAATCCGTGGGTGACTTGATAGAACACTTTAGATCCTAAAAGGTTTGACGTCATTAATCAAGAGAACCTATTCGAAGCTTTCAACTCAAGTGGAAACCAAGAAATCATGGTTTTAAATAAACTGTCAACGTTGCATCCCGATCTCCGGAAAAATTTATTTCAATGTTAGAGTCGTTTGATCGATGGAACAAGTTTAACCAGCAAATCTTTGTCGGAGCCAGCACAACAACTTACATTCAAAAACAGAATTGACGCGCACTGTAAATAAAATGGTTATTTGATAGTGCGAATTCGTATCTAGTCCCCCGTATCGATTAGGTTTGTAGTGGTAGTGGTAGTTTGTAGTTAGTATTTTTTCATATCCGATCATTCTGCACTACGAAACTTCCATGCTTCTATCCTCGTTAAGTGACATGGTAGCATTTTCCAACTGTTTTCTTACAGTAGTTTGATAGTTAGTAGTATGTATTCAGCAGATAGCCCTCGCTATGGACCAATAGGTCCTCCTGGTGTCCTGTTATTCCTATGTAATCCTATTTAATCCTCCGCCTCCTCCTCCTGCCTCTCCTCCTAACCCCTCCTTTGCAGATGACACCATTAAGGCGGTAAAGCATATCTAGAGAAAACTGCGAACTCATTACAAAGTGATCTCGACAAACTATTAGATTGGAGTGATAATGGCTATTAAAATTCAATTCCGATAAATGTAAAGTAATGCATATGGGCAACGATAACCTCAATATAACTATCAAATGCAAAATAAATCGTTAACTGAAGTACAGCAAGGAAAAGATTTAGGTGTCATCATCAGTAATGACTGAAAACCGTCCGCATTGCCTAGTTGCCAGTAAAAAGCAAATATGATGTTGGGCTTTATTAAACGTAACTTTGAACATAAAACTCCGAAAGTAATAAACACAATTACACGTCCTTGGTTAGGCCGCACCTTGGAATATGCCGTTCAATTCTGGTCGCCCTGTTTCGTAAAAGATCAAGCCAAATTGGAATCAGTGCAAAGAAGAGCAAACCAAAAATTCCATCTCTGCGAAATTCATCTTATGAAGAAGACTGCAGAAATTTAAATATGTTTTCCTTAAAGGATCGTAGAATCCTTTGGGCCTTGATAGAACCCTTTATGATCCTAAAAGTTTGACGTCATTAATCAAGAAACCTATTCGAGCTTTCAACTCAAGTGACAACAAGAAATAAGGGTTTTAAAAACTAAACGTAAACGTTGTATCACGATCTCCGAAAAATTATTTCAATGTTAGGTCGTTGACCCGATGGAACAAGTTACCAGCAATGTTGTCGGAGCCAGCACAATAACTACATTCAAAAAAGACTTGACGCGCACGGTAAAGTAAATGGGTATTGATAGTGCGAATTCGTATCTAGTCCCCCGTATCGATTAGTTGTAGTGGTAGTGGTAGTTGTAGTTAGTATTTTTCATATCCTATCATTCTGCACTATGAAACTTCCATGTTCCTATACTCTTTAGGTACATGATATCATTTTCCAAATGTTTTCTTACAAGTAGTTGTAGTTAGTATTTTGTAGTTCAGCAGATACCCTCGCTATGGACCAATAGGTCTCCTGGTGTCTGTTATTCCTATGTAATCCTATGTAATCCTCCTCCAACTTCAGATACGAACCAGGAATAACATATTTTTACGTGTATTTTACTTTTTTTTTTACCTTCACAAATTCCGTAACTTTACCATGTTTCCATCTCCCTAAAATTATATATATAAATTTTTTTATGCCCTCAGTATAGTAAAGTCGTATTTTTGCGCCGCGTCTGCCAAACAACATTAAAGTGGAAAGGAAACCTGTATTAAACTCGTTGCGTTTTTTGTTGTCGTTCTATTTCCGCCTTTGTGTGCAAGTCTATCCGTCCTTTCTCTCTCTCTCTCTCTCTCTCTCTCTCTCTCTCCTTTTCCCCCCTCTCTCTCTCTCTCTCTCTCTCTCTCCTCCCCCCCCTCTCTCTCTCTCTCTCTTCTCTCTCTCTTCTCCTCTCTCTCTCTCCTCTCTCTCCCCCTCCCCCTCTTCTCTCTCTCTCTCTCTCTCTCTCTCTTCCCTCTCTTCTCTCTTCCCCCCTCCTCTCCTCTCTCTCTCTCTCTCTCTCTCTCTCTCTCTCTCTCTCTCTCTCTCTCCTCCTCCTCTCTCGCCTCTTCCTCTCTCTCTCCTCTCTTCCTTCTCTCTCTCCCTTTTCCCCTCCTTTTTTTTTCTCTTTTCCCCCTTCTCCTCCTCCTCCTCCTTCCTCCTCCCCCTTTCCCCCTTTTTTTCCTTTTCCCCCCCCTCCTCCTCCTCCTCTCCTCTCCTCCCCCTCCCCCTCCCCCCTCCTCCCCCTCCTCCTCCCCCTTTCCTCCTCAGTCCCAAAGATTAAGCTAAACGGTAAATTGCTGATCAGTCTACCCCCAAAGTTTAAGCTAAACGGTAAATTGCTAATAGGGGGGACAATATACGTCCCCCCAAAATCTAAGCGGAAGTAATGCCCTGTAGACAGATAAAGTCATTTTGTAAAACAATAATAACGAATAATTTTTTTGGAATTTTTTAACCTCCCTGTATAAACGGGAATAAAAATTTCTGCTGATAAGAAGGATGCGTTTTGCTTGATATTGAACGAAGTATATTTAAACCCAGGGGTCCGTGAGCCTCAAGGGATAATGTATCCTAGATTTGTTTTCACTACCGACTTTGATCTGTTTGTTTTACTGCGATATAGGTGAAATTTGGAAACCAGTGATAAAGGGCTAATCAGATGCGGCTAAATTGCAATGTGATATCACAAAAATGGGTTACTAGCCCCAAAATTTTAAAATAAAGCAGTTTTTCACGAAGATCCAGGGAAAAGCAAATTTTTAATGGATTGACCACAAAATTGGTAAAAAACGCCGAAAACATGTTAATGAATTCACAAATAAACTCCAATCGGTGTGGAAAAACATTTTCCCCATGGTAAGAAAACGTTTGAAAAACATAAAACAGACCAATTGGATAAATAATGAGATCCAAAAAATCATTGAAAAAGCGCCGAGCGTACAAAGTTTAAAAACGATAAAATGCAACTGCGATTCTGAGAAAAATGACGAAAACGTCGCTGAAAAGGGACAATTTAAAAAAAGGCGAGTTTTAAGAAAAAATTGAAAAGGGAACCCCAAATAAAACCCCAAAAAAGGTTCTTTCAATCCCTTCGAAGAAGAAAACTCAAAAAGTAGGGGCCACTGAAAGAAAATAAAATATCTTGGTAAATGAAATAAGATATGGCGTTCGTAAAATGAATACTTTAATGGGTTTTTATTAAGAAGACAAACTCCTAAAAACCCCGAAAACATGATCGGGACTCGAAGGGTAGAGGGGTAAAGGAAGATAACATAGACGAAAATCAAGTTTTTCTAACGACCCAGCAAAATCCGGGGGGGTGGACAAAATTCGCCGCGACTACTTCGGAATTCACGTCAATTTTCGCCCCCCATTAAAGATTTTTTTCAATAAATCGCTAGTGAAAAAATGTCCTATAGGGGAAAATTACAATTTTTTTCCCACCGATATTCAAGAAAGGAGAAGACCTCGAAATAATTATCCCCAATTAGTCTAACGTCCGTGATTGTTAAACATTTGAGAAAATTTGCGGGATAAAATAGTGCTTTTCTCGATGAAAATAACTCAATACTAAACCCCCCACAGGGATTTCAAAATAGAGTTCCTGCTTAAAAACCCACTGGGTTTTTTTTTTCTTTTTTCAAACTGGGGGCGCTAAAATTCCCCGGTAAAATACTTTTATTTTCAAAAGCCTTTGTACTTCCCCAAAGCGAAAAAATGGAGAAGCTAAGGGCACAGGGGTTAGGGGAGCCATTATTTCAGGGGTTTGGGGATTGGCTTTCAAATCGTAAACAAAGGGGAGAATAAATGGCGAGGACTGATTGGGTTTTGTGTTACTAGGGGGGTGCCTCAGGCTCGGTCTTGGGCCTACTCTTTTTTTTATTATTTTAACGTCTGGCTGCGGACTTGTATCTAAAATATCGAAATTTGCAGATGAAAGCCAAATTGGCGGGAAGGCATATACTAGAGAAAACTGCGAACTCATACAAAGTGATCTCGCAAACTATAATTGGATGATAAGGCTAAAAAATTCAATTCCTAAATGTAAAAAAAGCATATAGCAACGTAACCTCAAAAATAACTACAAATCAAAATAAAGTTAAATGAAATACAGCAGGAAAAGGATTTAGGGGTCAACATAAGACGAAAAAGGCATTGGCCCCACTGCCGTAAAAAGGAAAATGGTTTTGGGGTTTATTAAAAATTTTTTTGAACTAAAACCAAAAAATACCCTTTCCGTCCCTTTTTTCCCCCTTTTATCTTCATTTTTTGCACTGTTTTCGTAAAAACAAACCAAATTGGAAATCATGCAAAAGAAGACAACCAAAAAATTCCCTCTCTTGGGAAAATTTATCTTATGAAAAAACTCGGAAACTTAATATGTTTTCCCTTAAAAAGGGGTAGAATTGTGGGGGCTTGATAGAAAACCCTTTAATTCTAAAAAGGGTTTTATGTCAATCAAAAACCCCATTTCGGCTTTCAACCAAGTGAAACAAAAAATAATGGTTTTAAAAAATAAACGATCAACGTTGCCACCGATCCCGTAAAAAATTATTTTTTAATGTTAAGGGCTTTAACGATGGAAAAAGTTACCGCAAAGTTGTCGGGGCCCGCACAATAATACATTCAAAAACAATTGACGCCACTGTAAAGAAATGGGGATTGATAGTCGAATTGTATTTTCCCCCCTACGATTAGTCGTAGTGGTAGTGGTAGTTTAGTTTTGTATTTTTATATCCCATCTTCGCACTATGAAAACTTCCTGTTCCTTTCTCTTTGGGGGCAAGGGATCGTTTTCCAAATGTTTTTTACAAGTAGTTGATATTTAGTATAGGGATTCAGCAGTACCCCCCGTAGGACCCAAAAGGTCTCCTGGGGTCTGTTATTCCTATGTAATCCTATGTAAAAAAACCTCCCCCCCTCCTCCCCTCCCCTCTTTCTACGTTCTCCGCCTCGCCCTCTTTTTGTCTAGTTACTGTCCTCTTTCCGTCTTCAGGCAGCGAGGTGTGGGTGGATTGCGTGTTTAGGGGAGATAGCAGGAAACGAGGGAGCGACGCCAGAAAAAGAAGCAACTGGGGAGAGAGATAAAAAATGAGGGAGAAATATTAACCATGTAAACTGTGAGGAATATTTTGTTGTGGGGGCCAGCGCGTAGCAAAAAAAAGTTGGGAAATTTCGTAGGCTTGTTGTGGTGGGTTGTTGGGTGTTGGGGGGGTGGGGGTTGGGGGGTTTGTGGGGGCCAATGGGGGGTTGCAAATTATCCTATAGGGTCGCCAGTAATACAGTACATTTGGGGGGTTTGTTGGGGGGTTGGGGTTTGGGGTGTTGGTTGGTGGGTTTGGGGGGCTGGGGGTTTGGGGTTTGGGTTTTGGGTTTGGGGGGTTGGGCTTGGGTGGGGGGTGGTGGGTGGTTTTTTGTGTTGGGTGTTTTTAGGGGTAGTGGGTGGGTTGGTTTGGTTTGGGGGGTTGGGTTGGGTTTTTTGGGGGGTTGGTTTGTGGGTTGGTGGGGTTTGGGTTTTGGTTGGGTGGGTGTGGGTTGGTGGTTTGGGTGTTGGGGGGGTGGGGGGGTGGTTGGTGGTTTGGGGGTTTTTTGTGGGTTGGGTTGGGGTGGGGGGTTTTCCCAAATACCCCTCCACCGGTAATATAAAGAAAAGGAGAGAGAGGCTGAGTGCAGGATGGAAATGGCTTCTCGTCTTTTCGTCTGTTTTTATTATTTTTTCATTTTTATGCCGGTTGTTTCGCTCTGTATTTTTTTTCTCTCTCTCACTCACACTCTCTCTCTCTCTCTCTCCCTCTCTGGCATGTGTAGTATATGCATAGGAAGGACTTTATGTGTGTGTGTGTGTGTGTGTGTGTGTGTGTGTGTGTGTGTGTGTGTGTGTGTGTGTGTGTGTGTGTGTGTGTGTGTATGTGTGGAGGTTTGATCACCACCACCCACCACCACCACCGCTTCTCTAACAAGGGTTTAATACGAGTTTTCAGGCGCTCGTATCATGCCTTTTGAGCACCACACTGAAAATCTTGCCTTTGATGTTACGTTCCCGGGTATATATTTAGACAGAGGAAGAGCCAGCCAGCCAGTCAGTCAGTCAGTCAGTCAGTCGTTCAGTCAGTCGTACCTTATTACTGAAGACAGACTGGCATCGTGTATCATTATTAGCATTTTAACGAAGCCCAGCAAGATAAATCATGTTCTCCGTCAAAAACTCTGAAATTCCATCTGTGAGGAAGAATCAGTTCTTACCTTTGGGATTATTATATCGAAGAGGCTTAGAGCGACTTCTTATGTATAGGAAAACATAGCAGATGAGGCTGGAGTACTAAAAGAAGCCAGGTAAGAAAGATTAGAGTGCGAGCTATAGACAATTGGATCGTTTTTATATTATTTCCAGGTAACATAAGAAGCATATAAGGTTAAAGAAATGGAAGAGCTTACGAAAACAGAGGACAAGTGAAATATCAAGGTATAATAAAGACAGATAAAAGAGCATGAATAATGAGAGAGAGAGAGAGAGAGAGAGAGAGAGAGAGAGAGAGAGAGAGAGAGAGAGAGAGAGAGAGAGAGAGAGGAGAGAGAGAGAGAGAGAGAGAGAGAGAGAGAGAGAGAGAGAGAGAGAGAGAGAGAAAGAGAGAGAGAACAATTTGTAGGATGTGGTGATGATGAGTGGGTATGTAGATAAGTAGATGTGTGGGTTTGTGGATGTGTGGCTGTGGATGTGTGGATGTGGATGTGTGGGTATTTAAGTGGATTAAAAGAGTTTAGAAGACATGAATAATGATATGAAGAAAAAAACCTCTAGAGGAGAAAATTTCTTCAACAAAGATAAAAAAGAAAGTTTTGGAGATTAGTATAATTAATGTGAAATGTCTGAACCTTTCTCATTTTTATCCCCTAATAGGAAAACATTATCCATTATTGATTACCGATACTGAGAAGGTCAAAGGGGGAGGGAGGGAGGGAAGGTAAGGAAGGGTTCACGTAAACGCCGCCTTTTTTATTACCCAGAAAACAACCTTTTTTTCCTTAACCCCNGAGCACCACACTGAAATCTTCCTTTGATTTACGTTCCCGGGTATATATCTAGACAGGAAGAGCAGCCAGCAGCCAGCCACCAGTTCAGTCAGTCAGTCAATCAGTCATACCTTATTACTGAAGACAGACTGGCATCGTGTACATTATTAGCATTTACGAAGCTGGAATGAATCGTTTTCTGATCAACCTCTGAATCCATCGTGAGAGGAATCAGTTCTAACTTTTTGGATTATTATATCGAAGAGCTTAGAGCGACTTCTTATTTAGAAAACATAGAAGATGAGTTAACACTAAAGAAGACATGTAGAAGAATTAAGTGCGCTATAACAATTGGATCGTTTATATATATTTCCAGGTCACCATAAGAAGCATATAAGGTGATAGAAATGGAAGAGCTTACGAAAACAGAGGAGACAATTGAAATATATCCAGGTATACATAAAGACAGATAAAGAGCTGAATAATGGAGAGTAGAGGAGAGAGAGAGCAGAGAGAGAAAGAGAGGAGAAGAAGAAAGAGAGAGAGAGTAGAGAGAGAGAGAGAGAGAGAGAGAGAGAAGAGAGAGAGAGAGGAGAGAGAGAGAGAGAGAGAGAGAGAGAGAGAGAGAGAACAATACGTTACACCCCATTTATTTGCGAGCTTTTTGTTACTTCCATTTTTTTTGCCCTTGACCAGTCTTTTGTGATGTAAATAAAAAAATGCCAAAACAAGGTTGTGTCCTCAGGAATCTAATATACTATAGGAGTAGCCGTGTGTCTGTGTGTGTGTGTGTGTGGTCTGTCTGTCTGTCTGTCTGTCTGTTTTGGTTAGCCGAAACTGTAAATTCTATTTTGATGAGAGTAGGCTCAAAAAATCGCAAATAAATCGTAGGTGGTAAGCGGCTTGGTCCCATGTCGATTGAATAATTTTGAAGGGGGGTTTTGGGCTAAAAAAAAAAATTGGCGTATTAGATTACAAGAATAAAAATCTGCGGTAACGTCTTGCCGCATTCCACAAACTCAGTAGACTCATGGACGTTTGTGTGCGTGTGTGAGTGTGTGTGTTGGAATCACACGGAACACAAAGGGTTGGAATCACACGGAACGTGGTCTACCCCGAGGCACTTTGACCAGTGACCAACGACAGCAACAACACGATTGGAGTTTGCAATCACATGTTGTCTAATATATACTACTACTACAAACATCAATACAGGGGTCCGAAGGGCCCACTAGCACTTGTATAGAGCTAAAATGATAAGTACTCGCATAAAGGACAAGATTACTAACATATTCATCATCTTTACAATCGATGTGTTGACAGGAGGCGACGTGTCAGATAGGAGGAGAGAGAGAGAGAGAGAGAGAGAGAGAGAGAGAGAGAGAGAGAGAGAGAGAGAGAGAGAGAGAGAGAGAGAGAGCAAGAAAGAAAGGACGGTTAGACTTATACACAAAAGCGGAAACAGAACGGCAAAAAAAAGGAGACGAGTTTAATACAAGTTTCCTTTCCACTTTAATGTTGTTTGGCAGATGCGACGCAAAAACACGACGTACTCATCCTGACGCTGACCAAAAAAAAAAAAAAATTCAGAGAGATGGAAACATGGAAGAGTTACGGTAACAGAGGTAAAAAAAAATCTTCCTTCTTTCCCTATCTTTATGGAGAGAGAGAGAGAGAGAGAGAGAGAGAGAGAGAGGAGAGAGAGAAGAGAGAGAGAGAGAGAGAGAGAGAGAGAGAGAGAGAGAGAGAGAAGAGAGAGAGGAGAGAGAGGAGAGGATATCTGACGCAGGATGAAGTGTAATTAATGAGTTGTCTGGTTCGTCTCCGCTTCCCCGGGCGCGGCCTGAAATTTGCCGAGTTGCAGGAGACGTGACGGAGGCGCAGAGCAGAAGGAAGGGTGTTATTAAAGTTGTGTATTGCTAGAGAAGGAGGAATATGTGAGAGGAGAGGAGTGTGTGTGCAGGGGTGAGTGAGCGTGTGGTGTGGGGTGGAGTGGGTGTGGTGTGGGTGTTTGTGTGTGTGGGAGAGAGAGTAGAGATGAGAGAGAGAGAGAGAGAGACGGAGAGGAGAGAGCAGAAGGAGAGAGAGATAAGAGAGAGAAGAGAGAGAGAGAGAGAGAGAGAGAGAGAGAGAGAGAGAGAGAGAGAGAGAGGAGAGAGAGAGAGAGAAGAGAGAGAGAGAGAGAGAGAGAGGAGAACAATTTGTAGGATGTGGTGATAATGTGTAAGTATGTGGGTATGTAGATGAGTGAAAATGTTTTGGCGTGATTAATGATATGAAGGCAAAAAAATCTTTGGAGAAAATGTCTTCAACAAAGTAAAAAAGAAAGTTTTGGAGATTAGTAAAATTAATGTGAAATGTCTGAACCTTTGTCATTTTTATTCCCTTAATAGGAAAACATTATCCATTATTGATTACCGATACTGAGAAGGTCAAGGGAGAGGGAGGGAGGAAGAGGTAGAAGGGTTAAAACGTAAAGCCGCTCATGATAGAAACAACTTTTTTTCCTTAACCCCTTGAGACCCAGAACGTAATTTCCATTGTAATTTGGGTACCATTAAACGATTTTAGTGACTATAAGCAATATTTTATAGATATGACCTATTTAGTATCCTTATCGACTAAACTAATTGGTATATTCAGTTACTTTTCGTAATTTATGGCTAACAACAGACAATTTTTTATAGTAAAGAGAAGAGAGAGGGGGAAAGAGAGAGAGAAAAAGAGGAGAGAGAGAAGAGAGAGAGAGAGGAGGAGGAGAGAGAGAGAGAGGAGAGAGAGAGAGAGAGAAGAAAAAAAAAAAAAAAGAGAGAGGAGAGAGGAGAGAGAGAGAGAGAGAGAGAGAAAAAGAGAGAAGAGAGAGAGAGAAAAGAGAGAGAGAGAGGAGAGAGAGAGCGAGAGAGAGAGAGGAAAGAAATCTGGCCTGAACAGGGTTAGAACGAAAAAAAGAAAATCGACTTCGGACAGGGAATTAAAACATTAGAGGTAGAATTTATAGTATAAATCTGCATCTTCGTTCGCAATTTAAAGCTAACACATTAATATTTGTCTTTTTGTTCATTTGGTTGATCTTATATTTTTTTCATTCTTTTGCTTCTTATCAGTACACAAAACTTACTATTGGACATATCTCTCTCTCTCTCCTCCTACTCTCTCATCTCTCTCTCCCTCCTTCCCTCTCTCTCTCTCTACCTCCAGATCCTCATCTCATCTCACTCATCTCTCTCTCACTCTCTCCTCGCCACCATCTCGCTTGCTGCATCGCTGCTTGCTCGCTTCTTCCTCTCCTCTCACTCGCTCGCTCTCTCTCTCTCTCTCTCCCTCTCTCTCTCTCTCCTCTCTCTCTCTCTCTCTCTCTCTCCTCTCTCCTCTCGCCACCCGTTCCGCTCCTCTCTCTCTTCTCTATCTCTCATCTCCTCACACTCTCTCCACATCTCCACAGCTAACCATCACACTCTCCTTCACTACACCACACACACACCACAACCCACACAAACACACACACACACGACACACACACACACACACACAACACACACCACACACACACACACACACACACCACACACACACACACACACACACACACACACACACACACACGAGCATGCAGTCCCTCACGCAAGCCACCCGTCGTCTCTTTCAATATTCTTGTGTATCTCGTGTCAATGCATTTTTAACAGCACACGCACATAGAGAGAGAGAGAGAAGGAGAGAGAGAGAGAGAGAGAGAGAGAGAGAGAGAGAGGAGAGAGAGAGAGAGGAGAGAGAGAGAGAGAGAGAGAGAGAGAGAGAGAAACTATAACAACTGTATCATTCTATCCATCACAAATTTTTTTTTTCGAAGTTATATTTTCAAGGGACAGAGAGATATGATAACATTGATAACAAAATGAAGATATGATGAACGAAAGGATAAGATTGTACTAGGCATTCATCCCTTTATTGGTCACAGTTGCACGGCTAGAGAGAGAGAGAGAGAGAGAGAGAGAGAGAGAGAGAGAGAGAGAGAGAGAGAGAGAGAGAGAGAGAGAGAGGTGCGCGCAGGGTGGCTTTGAGCACCTCTAGTCCAGGCCTCGTCACGTGTGGACTTCAGTTTGCGTTGAGGTTCTGTGGGGGGAGTGTGACGTCCTCCTGACCTCCTCACGTCCTCCTCACACGCCGATACTCCAACTTCCCCACCCGGAGTTCAGTGCCCTTCCTCCCGCCCTCCCTGACTCCCTTCCTCCCGCAGACATGATCTTCCAAGGGCGTAGGGTTCTAGTCATGCATCCTTCGGGTAAATCCTCGTGCAGGGTGGTGTTGGGAGCCTATTGGGACGTGACCTTGTGAGTGTGACCGAACGTTCTAGTTTTGGTTTCCTGCTACGTCCCTCCTGAAGAGTAGCAGCATGTCAGTGGAGCCGTGACGAACGTGTGTTATGGTTCTCCTGCTCGCACCTCCTGAAGAAGTAGCAGCAGAAGTAGCAGCATAGAGCCGTGACCGAACGTTGCTTATGGTTCTCCTGCTACTGTCACCTCCTGAAGAAGTAGCAGCAGAAGTAGCAGCAGTAGGAACCGTGACCGAACGTTGCTTATGGTTCTTCTGCTACTGTCACCTCCTGAAGAAGTAGCAGCAGAAGTAGCAGCATTAGGAGCCGTGACCGAACGTTGCTTATGGTTCTCCTGCTACTGTCACCTCCTGAAGAAGTAGCAGCAGAAGTAGCAGCATTAGGAACCGTGACCGAACGTTGCTTATGGTTCTCCTGCTACTGTCACCTCCTGAAGAAGTAGCAGCAGAAGTAGCAGCAGTAGGAACCGTGACCGAACGTTGCTTATGGTTCTCCTGCTACTGTCACCTCCTGAAGAAGTAGCAGCAGAAGTAGCAGCAGTAGGAGTCACCCCCACCAAGATGCTCCCGCCGTCAAGTCAAGAGTAACGTGCAAACTTTAAGGGTGAAATAGACCTTAGTGAGGAACCTTATTAGGGTGAGTTATGACCCTAAGTTTCGTTGTCTTAAGTTAAGGCCTTGTGTCGTGGTGTCATCTGTTACATCATTAGGGTTGTTGTTGTTTTGTTGTTGTTGTTGTTGTTGTTGTTGTTGTAGGGTAGAAGCGACCTCGTTTGTTGGCTAACCTCGATATCTTCCTCCTCCTCCTCCTCCTCCTCTCCTCCTCCTCCTCTCCTCCTCCTCCTCCTCTCCTCCCTCTTCTTCCTCCTCCCCCTTCGTCCTAATCGTTTCCAATATCCTATACCTCCTTCTCTACAAAGTTTGTGTGTGTGTGTGTGTGTGTGTGTGTGTGTGTGTGTGTGTGTGTGTGTGTGATTAGTTAGATCTGGTTGTCCTCTCATCCCAGCCTCCCCCTCCCCCCTTGTCCCATGAACAGGCTCTGGGGTAATGGTAATTAAGGGTACTAAATGAGGATGAATGGAAGCCCAGTGTTATTTTGCAGCCATACTTAACCTAATGGTGGTGATGGTAATGGTGGTAATGGTGATGGTGGTGGTGTATCCTATTAGAGTCCTTCCTGAGTCCTTTTCTGGAGATAATAGGGTCTGTTTTTGACCTTTTTTTATATAAGTATTACTCCCCTTAGCACACCCCACCACTTACCCCCCCACCCCTTCCCCTACCCTACCTCCTTCCCTCCTTCCCTCCTCTACCCTACTCTCCTTTTCCCCTCCATTCTTCTCCCTCTTCCTCCTCCATCACTATGCTTTCCTCCTCTCACTGCCTTCCTCCTCCTGCTCCTTCCTCTTTCCTCTCCTCCTTTCCCTCCTCTCTCTCCTTATTCCCTCCTTCCCTCCTCTCTTTTCCTCCTACTCCCCCCTTACTCTCCTTTTCCCTCTCCCTCTACTCTCCTTTTTCCCTCCCTTACTCCCCCCTTACTCTCTTTCTTCCCTCCCTACTCCCTCTTTTTCCCCTTCCCTCCTACTCCTTTCTTCCCTCCTTTCCCTTTCCTCCTCCCCCCTTACTCTCCTTTTTCCCTCCCTTCCTCCCTCCTTACTCCCTTTTTCCCTCCTTCCCTCCCTTACTCTCTCTTCTCCCTCCACCCTTACTCCCAACTCCATCCCTCCCATTCCTCATTTCACTCCAACTCCATTAAAACTCCATTTTGCCTCCCTACCTTTCCCTTTCTCTTTTCCACTTTCCTTAATCCTTTTTCCCTCCCTTATCTCCCCCCTTACTCTCCTTTTTCCACTCTCCTTACTCCCTCCTTATCTCCTTTTTTCCTCCCTTACTCCCCTTACTTCCTTTCTCCCTCCTTCCCTCTTGACTCTCTTCCTCCCTTCTACTTATCTCCTTTCCTCTCCTTTTATTTTATTCCCTTCTACCTTGCTATTATCTCCTTTTCCTCCCTACTTACTTACTCCTTTTCCCTCCTTAGGCTTCACTCTCCCTTCCCTCCCTTACTCCCCCCTACCCTTTCCTCCTTTCCCCTTACTCCCCTTCTCCGCCTGACGCCACCAACTCTCTTTCCCCCGTCTTCCCCCCTTACTATTTTCCCCCAAATAATCATCTTACTAAATATCGTTACTTCGGAAATTGTCTATAACTCTCATTAAACCGTAACCACTAATAACCTTGATACTTCTTTTATCCCTTATTTTATTCTTTTTATCCTCTTTCTCAAATATATGTTCATCCTTATTCCATTACTTATTGTTATTTCAGATCATATATTAAGCCTATACCTATTTCTGAAATCTCATTAAAATCTTTTTTCCCTCTTCCTACCTACGCTTTTTTAATTCTGTCCCTTTAACCCTAACTTTTGGAAATTTTTAAATTCCCTTTCCTCTTTTTTGAAATTTTTTGATTTCCCTCCTAACTCTTGTTTGAATTTTTATTCCCCTTCCTCCTATTTTTAAATTTTTTCCCTTTCCTAACTCTTTTTTTGAAGATTTATTCCTCCTAACTCTTGTTTTTGAAGATTTTGATTCCCTTCCTAACTCTATGTTTTGAAGATTTTGATTCCCTTCCTAACTCTATGTTTTGGAGATTTTAATTCCCTTCCTAACTCTATGTTTGAAGATTTTAATTCCCTTCCTAACGCTATGTTTGAAGATTTTAATTCCCTTCCTAACCCTGAGTTTTGAAGATTCTGACTCCCTTCCTAACTATAGGTGTCTTGCACTGACGTCACGATATAGCGTCTTCAAGCCAAATGCCGCCGTCTTCAAGCCAAATGTCGCCGTCTTCAAGCCAAATGCCGCCCGTCGGAGCGAGCTGGAGGACCAACAAACTCCACTTGCCGCCCGTGTTTGCCAGCTTATGGTAATTTTCCCCTACTAAATATATGTTTATCAGTATAAAAGATATACTGTTATCTTCGGAAATGTTTGTTCTATAATATTATCAAATATAAAACCGTAAAACACACTAAATAAATGCCATTATGAGACTTTCAAGAAATATGCATGAACTTAATATTCTATTAAACTCTTCGTCATTTAATATTTTGCTCGAAAACTTTTTACATGGAGAATATGAATAGAAGCGGAATTTCATTAGCTTGCCATTGATATATTTCGTTATCTGATAAATGAATTAGCAGCATGCATAAATTAGCGTTAACTAAATAAATAACATCATGAAATCGGGTCATTTTCCCCGATTGATGAGGTTATTTATTTAGTTAACGCTCATTTATGCATTTATGCATGCATGCTGCACGGTTTTATATTTGATAATATTATAGATACTGTTATAGTGATAAACATATATTTAGTAGGGGAAAATTACCATTAAGCTGGCAAACACGGGAGGCAAGTGGAGTTTGTTGGTCCTCCAGCTCGCATTTCCAGCGCTTTTCGCCTGCACAGCGAGGGCTGTGACGTCACGTGCAAGACACCTATATTTTGAAGATTTTTATTCCCTTCCTAACACTGAGTTTTGAAGATTCTGATTCCCTTCCTAATACTGTGATTTGAAGATTCTGATTCCCTTCCTAACACTGTATTTGAAGATTCTGATTCCCTTCCTAACACTGTATTTTGAAGATTTAGATTCCCTTCCTAACCCTGAGTTTTGAAGATTCTGATTCCCTTCCTAACACTGTGTTTTGAAGATTCTGATTCCCTTCCTAACACTGTATTTTGAAGATTTAGATTCCCTTCCTAACACTGTATTTTGAAGATTCTGATTCCCTTCCTAACACTGTATTTTGAAGATTCTGATTCCCTTCCTAACACTGATTTTGAAGATTCTGATTCCCTTCCTAACACTGTATTTTGAAGATTCTGATTCCTTCCTAACACTGTATTTTGAAGATTCTGATTCCCTTCCTAACACTGTATTTGAAGATTTTGATTCCCTTCCTAACACTGATTTTGAAGATTCTGACTCCTTCCTAACACTGTATTTTGAAGATTCTGATTCCCTTCCTAACACTGAGTTTTGAAGATTTAGATTCCCTTCCTAACACTGTATTTTGAAGATTCTGATTCCCTTCCTAACACTGTATTTGAAGATTTTGATTCCCTTCCTAACACTGTGTTTTGAAGATTCTGATTCCCTTCCTAACACTGAGTTTTGAAGATTTAGATTCCCTTCCTAACACTGTATTTTGAAGATTCTGATTCCCTTCCTAACACTGAGTTTTGAAGATTTTTATTCCCTTCCTAACACTGTGATTTGAAGATTTTGATTCCCTTCCTAACACTGTGTTTTGAAGATTTTGATTTCCTTCCTAACACGTATTTTGAAATTCTGATTCCCTTCCAAACTGAGTTTTTGAAGATTCTGATTCCCTTCCTAACACTGATTTTGAAGATTCTGATTCCCTTCCTAACACTGTATTTTGAAGATTCTGATTCCTTCTAACTTTATCAACTAACACTGAGTTTTGTTCACTTATGATTCTTGATTCCCTTTCCTAACCCTGTTTTTGAAGATTCTGACTTCCTTCCTAACCTCTTAAGTCAAAAATCGAAGACATACCAAACTTGGTTTGTGTTCAGACTTATTGATATCTATCACTGTGATATATTCCTAATTATCGGCCACAGACTTTTCTTGTCTGATGGTAACGAATGGTGTTCGGGTTAAGGGTTAATAAGTTTGACCCTTCACACCAGATCTTCCTTGTATAAAAATTGTATGTTGTACGACCATGTATTACGAAAGTACTAAATAAACAAATTAGTTTCGTCAAGGATATAATAGGTCATGATCTATAAAATCATTGCTTGATATTCAACAAATCGTCTATGGTCCCAAATAATGGAAATTAGTCTGGTCTCAAGGTAATAGGGTTTTGATGGTGAATGAGAGATTGGATCGTACATGGGTTAGATTGTATATTAGATTGAGAAAGTAATAGGTATGGATTGATGATTATGGGATGTGAATGAATGGAACAACCTTAGGCAATGAGTACGTAAAGCAGCTACCAAGAGAGTTATAAGAGAAGGTTAGACTAATTATGAATAGGTAACAGATGAAGTGGGTAATGCAAGAGGTGAGAATGTAGGATAAATACACAGAAACTAGAATAGGCACTAACTAACCTATCTAACCTCAACCTAACCTAACCTAACCTAACCTAACCTACCTAACCTAACCTAACTAAACCTAATCCTAACCTACTTACCTAACCTACTCCTACTAACCTAACCTAACCTAACCTAACCTAATCCTAACCTAACTACCTAACCTACCTAACCTAACCTAACTACTCCTAACCTACTAACCTAACCTAACTGACCTAACCTAACTCTACCTCCTACTAACCCTTCTAACCTACCACTACCCTAACTAACTGACCCTTAACCACCTGACCTAAACTAGCCTAGATTTCTTTCTTTTTTCCTGTATTTCTTTTCGATAACTATAATTGCCTTATATAAATCAACGGGCTTTTCGTAAACTCCTTATGTCATATTCTTGTTAGTTATAATTAGTGTTGTGTGGCGTCCCTAGTTAAGCCCTAAGTCATTAAGCCCCTTAGTTGCACCGCCCTTGAAGTAGTGGTGTGTGTGTGTGTGTGTGTGTGTGTGTGTGTTGTGTGTGGGTGTGTGTGGGTGTGTCATTGCCTGGGAAATATTGTACCTCGGTGCTTTCCTTCCTCGTTGTGGTTTCCTTATCCTCTTGTTTCTTGGGGACTTATAAGAGGGCATTTAATTTCCCTTCCTCTTGCTCTTCTTTATTTCCATCTGTTGTTAATCCTCTTTGCATCATTTACCTCTGACAGTCTTATTCCTCGCTTTGTTTTTCTTTGTTTTTATTTTATCTGAATTTTGTTATGTTTCTCCTCTCGCCTCTCTTCTTGTTTTTGTTTTATGTCTTTCCATTTCCCGCGTTTCCTTTTATCTCTGGTGTGATAGCGTACACACACACACACACACACACACGCACACGCACACGTACACACACACACACACACACACACACACACACACACACACACACACACACACACACAACACACACACACACACCACACACCACACACACACACCCACACACACACACACACACACACACACACAGCAGATAGATCTAATCAAAGTTAATTTATTCCAGGTGAAAGAGACACACAGAAGAAGAGAGAGAGAGAAAGAAGAAGCAGAAAGAAAGAGAGAGGAGAGAGAGAGAGAGAGAGAGAGAGAGAAGAGAGAGAGAGAGAAAGAAAGAGAGAGAAGAGAGAGAAAGAGAGAGAGAGAGAGAAGAGAGAGAGAGAGAGAGAAGAGAGAAGAAAAAAAAAAAAGGTTTGATAGTGTTTCATCCTTTCGGCTCAAAATACTAACCCCATTTTTTCTTCAAGCATTTTTCTTATCACAAAAGGCCCTGGCGGGCCTTTTTTTTTCCTTTTTTTTTTTTTTTAAAATTTTTTTTTTTCTCCCCTTCAGGGGTTTTCCCCAACCCTTTTTCGGATTTTTTCCTTTCATTTTCCATTTATTTTTTTTTTTTTCCCCTTTTTTGGTTTTTTTGGAAAGGGCCCTAACCAAAAATTTAATCCCATTCGCATAAAACCCTTTTACATTTTCCCCCGCGAGCCCCCACACAACAAACCCCCAAAAAACCACACCACACACACAAAACACACACAACACAACCCCACACCACACACACACACACCACACACACAAACAAAACCACCCCACAAAAACCCAACCCCACAAAAAAAAACCACACACACCCCCAACCCCACACAAGTGGGAAAAACCCTTATATATTTTTCACATCTCGGTCAAAGTTTTCTCTCAAAAGTTTAAATTAATTAAGTTTAAAAATGAGATTAATAAGTAAAGTAAAGAAATAAAAAGTAAGTTAAGTTTAATTCAAGTCCTTTTTAATTTTTGGGGTTTAAAAAACCCTTTTAATTAAACCTTGGGTTTATTAAAAAAGGGGTTTTTTAACCCCTTGGGTTATTTAAAAAGTTTTTTTCATTTTGGGTTTAGTTTTAAAATTTTTTTTAAAAATTTTTTTTAGGGGGGGGCCTGAAAAACTGTTGATTTATTTTTAGGGGCTAAAACCGGGTTTTGGAGGGACTAAAAAAGGGTTGAAATTTTTTTGATTGACTAAGTTTGATTTAGATGCCAAAAAAAAATAAATAAAATAGTTTTTAATTTTGATTTTAACTTTTTTCCGAATGTTTTTTAAATGTTATTATTTTTAGATGACTGAATGACTATTTTTTAAAAATGCTGAAGGGACACTTTTAAAATGCCCAAATTAATTTTTTTAAATTTTTTTAGAGGGGACTGAATGACTACTTTTTAAGAATGCTAAATTTTGATATTTTTTTAAAAGGGGCCGGTGATTTTACTTTTTTTTGGAGTGCGAATGACTATTTTTAAAAATGACGAAGAATATTTTTAAAATGATGAATGACTATTTTTAAAAAAAGATAAAATTGACTATTTTTGGGGAGTGACGGGGGAAGTGACTGAAGACTACTTTTTAAGGGACTGAATGACTACTTTTTAGATTTGACTAAATTTTTGATATTGTTTTTTAAAGATGACGAATGACTGATTTTTTAAGTAAATGAAAAATGTTTTTTAAAATGCCGGAAGACTGAGGGGAAATCCCTTTTTGAGTGGGGCCGGTGACTATTTTTTAAAATGACTAAAATGATCTTTTTAGATTTTATTTAATGACTAAATATTTTTAGAGTGGCTAATGATTTGTTTTTTAGAGTGACTGAAAATAAATTTTTTAGGGGTAAACTGAATGACTGTTTTTTTAGAGTGCCCTAAAATGATTTTTTTTAAGGGGAAATGAATGCCCTTTTTTTAGTGACTGAAGGACGGGTTTTTAGGTGCTAAATGACTGAATGATTTACTTTTTAGAGTGACTGGAATGACTGTTTTTTAAAAAGTGACTAAAGGGGACTAAAATGATTTATTTTAAAAAGGGGTAAACTGAATGACTGTTTTTAGAGGGGATTTATGACTAAATGACTATTTTTTAGGGGGACTAAATGACGGAAGGGACAATTTTTTTTACCCTAAAAAAGTAATAGAAATTTGGGGAAAGCTTAAAACCCGGTCATTTCCGTGGAAAAAGGTTTAATGGGGTTGAGGGGGAAATATTAATCGCTAATAAATTTCAAAACTTTTTAATTAAAACGTTTACTAAAAAATGATCTGCAATTTTAACAAAAAATTACAAAAAAAAAAACAAAATTTTTCATAAAACGTGGTTAAAAAAAAATTGTTTTTCAGATAACTTCAAAACAGGAAGTTTTAATTGATTAACTTTTTCCTTTTAATTTTCCAACTTTTCATTTTCTAGTTTAAACCAATTATTTTAACTGTAATTTGATGCCCGGTTACAAAAACCCAAACCCCCACACGGGAGACAAATAAAATAGCCTGCACTTAACACGGGACTCACAGAAAACAAAAATTTATCTTACATTAATATCACTAAAATAATAAAAAAAATACCAAAGGGCCCATCTACAAAAAAAAATAAACACCCCTTTAAAAAAACCCTTATAAAAAAAAATTTAAAGGTTTTTTAATAAATATAAAAAAAAGTAAATTTTAGAAAAGGTTAAATTACGTTTGATGGAACCCCCAAAAGTTATGTTTATATAAAAAAAACGACAAATTGATATTTTTTTAAAGATAAAAAATAATGGGCAGGACAGACACCCGACAGTAGTTAAGAGATGCCCTGCACTTAAGACCCTCGGAGCCCAAAAAAAAATTTTTTGGGGTCTTCGTTTTGGGCCCCCCCCCCTCCCCCCCACCGGATTAATTTTTGGTGAAACCTGCGTTGTTTTTTTGTCTTTGTGGCGACCTTGGGCGGCGGGGGGGCTGGGCGAAGGTCGGGGGGGGCAGCACCCTTTGGGGGTTTGGAAAAAAGTTTAAATAGCGATAAAATTTTAAAGCTTGAGGTGTTCTTCTGAGGGGGTTAATCTTTTATCTCAAAAAATTTTTACATTTTCGGAAAAAAAGGGTATATCTTTTTATTATGGGAAATTTTTTAAGCCCTTTTTTTCCCTAAAATTAATAAAATGTTGTTTTAAAAATTATTTATAATCTTTTTTTTCCGCAAAAAACTATTATTTTGACTTAGAGCTAGAAATTTCCGTACACAAACCCCCTTTCACTTTTTTAGAAAAAAAAGAAAAAAAACATTGATAAAGAAAAAACGTTTCTTGGAATTATAAAAAAAACTTGAAAAATTTTATGAAACATTGATGAAAAAAGACCACCGGGAAACCCCTTCCCACTTTAAATTTAAAAGAAAACACTTTTTTCCCTTTCCTTTCCATATTTTTTTTCTCTCAAAGGAAAAATTTAAATCCCCTTTTTAACAAACTTCCTAAACCCAATTATTTAAAGCAATAAAAATTTTCCTTTTTCTTTCCCGTTTTTTTTCCCCCTTCCCCCCCTTTAAATCAAACCCAACCAAAAAATTTTTTGGTTGTTTCCATAATTTTTTTTAAAAGGAAAAATATTTTCCCCCCTTTACCCCTTTCCTGACCATTTTTTTTCCCTTTTTTAACCCTTTTTTTCCCCGTTTTTTCCTCTCCTTTATTTGTTTTTCCCCTTCACCCTTTTACCTTTTTTCCAGGGGCCATTTTCCCCCCTTTTTTAACCTGGAACGTTTTTTTTTCCCCATTTTGAAAACCCCCAACTTTTTTTTTTTTCGAATCCCACTCCCCATTTTCCTCTCCTTTACCCTTTTTTTACCCCAACGTCTTTTTTTTCCTTTTCCTTTATCCATTGTTTTAACTTTTCCTAAGTCTCAAAAGGGGTGATAAAAAAAAGATCGTTTAAATTTAAGTCAAAATGGGGAAGAAAGTTAGCTTATCGAAAGGCAACGTAAAAATGACCAAAACTTAAATTCTGGAAATGTTTTAATCTATGTTTTTAAATGAGACAGGAAGTTAAAATGGGTTTGTCTATCTCTTTATCTCTTTTCTTCCCGTTTTTGTTTTTCTTTTGTCTCTTTTCTTCTTCCTGTCTCTGTTTTTTCCCCTCGCTGTCTGTCTGTCTGGTCCTGTCTGTCTGTCTGTCTGTCTTCTGTTTTTTTCCCCTTTTTTCTTTCTGTCCCGTCTTCTTTTGTCCGGGCCCCTGTCTGTCCTTTGTCTTCTTTTTTGTCTTCTGTCGTCTGTTTGTCTTCGGGCTTTTTCTGTCCCCTCTGTCTGTTTTGTCTGTCTTTTGTCTGTCTGTCTGTTTTGTCTGTCTGTCTTCTTTGGGCCGTCTCTTCCTTTTTCTTTTTTTCCTTTTTTTCGGCTTTTCTTCGTTTCTTTTTCTTTTTCTTTTGTCTTTTTCTTTTTCTTAGGTCTTCTTTTTCTTTTTCTCTTTTCCCCTTTTTTCTCTCCCCTCTCCCTCTCTCTCTCTCTCCCCTTCCCCCCTCTCTTTCCCCTCCCTCTCCTCCTCCCTTCCCCCCCTTCTCCTCTCTCTCTTTCCCTTTTCCCCTCTTCCCCCCCCCTTCTCCTTTTTCCCCCCCCCCTTTTTCCCCCCCCTCACCACCTCCCCTTTCCCTTGCTTCTCCCCCCAAAATTTCCAAAATTCCCAAAACCCCCGTCCCCCCGGGAACCCACTTTCCCCCCCACCCCCTTTCCCCCGTTCCCCTTTTAAGAGCCCATGCCCTTTCCACCCTGCCCTTTTTTAATTCCTTTCCCCCAATCCCCTACCTTTCCCCCAGGAGAAGAGAGAGAGAGGGGAGAGAGGGGAGGAGAGAGAGAGGAGAGAGAGAGAGAGATAGAGGGGAAAAGGGGAGAGAGAGGGAAGGAAAAGGGGGGGGGGGGAAACCGGGGAAAAAAGGGTGGAGGGAACCGGGCCCCCGGGGGAACCGGGGGGCCGGGGGAGGAAGGGGGGCCGCCCGATGAACCTTCTTGAGTTAAATTTTTAAAAAAATTATTTTATTTTTAATTTTAAAATTTTTAATTTTTTATGGAAAAAAAGTGAAGAGGAAGGTTTAAAAAGGGAAAAAGGAGAAGAAAAAAGAGAAGAAGAAAAAGAGAGAGAGAAGAAGAAAACGAGAAGAAGACTAAAAAATTTAGAGAGAAGAAGAGAGAAGAGAAAAAAAAGAGATCCCCCCAACAACCCAAAACAATTTTATTTTTCCCCCCAAACCATGGGTTTCAACCCCCAACAAAATTTTTAATTTTGAAAAAAAAGAAGACGTAAAAAATTAAAGGGAAAAATTTTTTAAAAAGGAAAAAAACCAAAAAAAAAAGAAAGAGGAAGTTAAAAAAAGGAAAAAAAAAGATTTACAAAAAAGGAAAAAACCCAAGAGAAAAAAAAAAAAAAAAAAAACTTATGAAAAAAAAAAAAAACAAAAAAAACAAAACTTTGGCAACAATCCCTTTGGGGGGGGGCTTAAAAAAAAGACGGGGGGAGGAATTTTTTAAAATACCAAAAAAAACCATTATTATCCAAAAAAACTTCAACAAAACCTTCAATCGGAAAACAACATCATCATCATCATCCATCATCATCCATCCCTCTCCCATCATATATGTGCCCCAAAAAAAAAAAAAATTTAAAAATATAAAAAAAATAAAAAAAAAAAAAATAAAAATTCCTTTAGTTTGTTTGCACTCAAAGTTTGATTAATTTTAAACTGGCAGCATTTTTATACCTAGGCCTACTAGCTAACGGGTTAATTTTCTAGTTTCTTTTATACTTTTAGTTTTTTTACGATTTGTTTTCTGAATAACTTTTTTTTATATAAATTTACTTATAAGGCATTACTGTACATCTTTGTACGAATTATGCTATTTTATTTGAATATTTTATTTTATTTTATTTATTATTATTTTATTTTATTTGATTTTATTTTATTTTATTTGATATTCCTCATGTACACCTTTATACCATTCCCTGAGGTGTATTTCCTGACCTTTGATTCGAGACACACACCAGAACACTAAAGAACAATAATAGAACACAATACTTTACCCCCATCGTTCCCTTTAAAAAACCCTCCCTTTTCCCCCTTTATGACATTTGTTAAGGGCCACGGGAGGTCGGTTCCCCCTTCTCCTCTTTCCCATATTTTTTTCCTTCATTAAAAACCCATCCTTCTCCCTCTTCCTCTTCCTATATTCTTTCTTTTTATTTTCATTTTCTTAAAACAAAAATTACAATAAGGCTTAAAGTTAAAACGTTGTATTTGGTTTAACTATTTAAACCTAACTAAGGGATTATCAATAAAATCGTAGCATCCCAAAAAATCCCAAAATTTAAAAAGGGAAAAACTTTATACTGAATTTACAATATACCCTTTTCTTAAGTTCAAATTTTATAAAAATCACTACGGGGGCGTTTTAAATTTTACCCACCTTTGGGCAGCCCAAATTTTAATTAGAACTTCATTAACACTTTATTCCTTTTCGTTTTTTTCTTTCCCTTTTTTTTATTTCTTAACACTCATTCCCCCTTTCTTTTTTTCCTTTTTTCTTTATTTTATTTTTTTCAATTTAAACATATTTTCCCTTTTTTTCCCCCTTATAATATTCATCTTTCATTAAACTCCCTTCCCTTTTTTGTCCCCCCGGGGGGGCTAAAACACAACAATCTCTCGTTTGTCTCAATTTACTGCAGTTAGCGATAAAAATAGAAAAGAAAATGAACGCTTGAACCACGTCAATATCAGGTTATGTTTTGGTCTTACAGTATTTCATTTGCTTTACTACCTGTCTAAAACCCCCACAAACCCCTGTTATTGGCTCCTTTAAATGCCTCTCTGGGAAAAAATTGTACCCAGTCCCTTTTTTTTTTACCAAAGGAATTTGGGGAAATTGAAGCCGTTTTCCTTGTTTTCAGGACCGATATAAACTGACGCCACGTTTTCTTTTTTTCCAGCATTGGTGTAAAAATTTAAACCCCTTTTTTTGTTTTCCGTACTTATGCGGTTTAAAAAGGGGAGTCTGGGGGACACTCAGGAAAAAAGCTATTTCCACAATTGAAAATAATTTGGGTTAAATTTTTTTGATATTGTAAAAGGCATCCAAAAAAAAGAGATATACACGTATTGTCAATTTTAATATTTTTATTAACAGCTGGAAAGGCCCCAAAGGGGACTCCCCCCCGACTTTCCCGTTTTAAATTTAAACCCCTTTTACGCCTAGAATTTTCCCTTTGGTTTTATAAAATGTCCTTTTTTAACCCTGAAAAATAAAAAAAACTAACTGAATATACCAAATTACCTTTGTGGGGCAATGGGTATAAACAGGTCAATCTATAAAAATTGCTTTTATTCACTAAAAATCTCTAATGGAAACCCCAAAATTTCAAGGAAATTACGTTCTGGGGCCCAAGGGGTTTAAACCTAAATGTAAAAAGAAAACCTTTTTTTTTCCCTTTTTAAATTTAAATTGAAGCCATGTTTTTTTTTTTTTAATGTAGAATCTGAGAAGCGAGATAATCTAGTTTAATGAGATTTGTATTGTTTTAATATGCATTTCCTCTCATGTATACGATTTTAAAAAAAAAATATTTTATGATCTAAAAGGGCCCTCACCCCAGGTCATTTTCCCCGACGGCATTTTAAAACTCCCTCTCACCTCCCGATATCAAACAAGAACCATAAAAATTTCGGGTATTTTTTTTCGACCCCTTTTCCGCCTCGCCATTATTTTTAAATTAGTTTTTTTCACTTTTCCTCCCCTCCCCTGAACCCCACCCCCAACTTTGTTTCCCCATTAAAAAACCCCCGGGGTGAGTGTCTGCAAAAATTCCCTTTGGGGCTTATAATACAATTTAAATTTTTTAAAGAATGGGGGGATCATAAAGGGGGAGGGGGGTTGCAAGTAAAAAAAACGCAGAAAAACCCCAAAGAAAAGAAATAAGGTTGAATACTTAATTTTTTTTTCATATAAAAAGCCCTACAAAAGAATATTTCCCCGCTTTTCCCCTTACATAATTTTTTACTTCAGAATGTTTTGTAATTTTTTCCTCGCTTTGTTTAGACGGAACTACGAAAATCTTGTTGCAGAAGAATATAAAAATACACAAGTGATTTCAAATCATTAGTTTTAAAGAAGGCCCGCCCCCCAAAACACAACCCCACACACAACACACACCCCCAAAACACACACACACACACACACACACACACACACACACCACACACCCACACACACACACACACCACACACACACACACACACACCACCCACACACACCACACAACACACCACACACACACACACACACACACACACACACACACACACACACACACACACACACACACACACACACACACACACACACACCACCAATACACACACACACACACACACACACACACACACACACACACACACCACACACCACACACACCACATCTACACACACACACACACACACAACAATACACACACACACACACAACACACACAACACACACACACACCACACACACACACACACACACACACACCACACACACACACACACACACACACACACACACACACACAGATACACACACACAACACACACACACACACACACACACACACACACACACACACACACACACACACACACACACACACACACACACACACACACACACACACACACACACACACACACACACACACACACGATGATTCATTTGGTCTTTTTGTTTTTATAATTTTTTCTGTTTTAGTCTTGTCTGAGCGAGTAGTAGTGGTGATTGTAGTAACACACACACACACACACACACACACACACACACACACACACACACACACACACACACACACACACACACACACACACACACACACACACACACACACACACACACAACACACACACACACACCACACACACACACACACACACACACACACACACACACACACACACACACACACACACACACACACACACACACACACACACACACACACACACACACACATCCAAACACAAAGACACAAGGAAGAGAATCAAGTAGTTTTCTAGAAGTGTTACGCCTTTGTCTTATGATTTGCGAGACATCCTTCCCTTGTTCCAACATGTTCCAACGTGTTCCAACATGTAGACGATGATCATTCCAGGCAGCTGTTCTCCCCTCCGTTATGGCTTTGTCAATAAATGGGGGAACAAGGCTGTAGAAGAGAGAACTAGACTGGCTTCGATGTCACACTCATACCTCGCGTTCCAGAAGCCTTTGACATCCACCGCCTCAAATAGCCAACACCACGGAAATGAGACTGTGGCGGGAAAAGAAGGTTGCCGCACAGTACCTCCTCCACCTTGGCTTTTATTACCACATGGCAGGAGACTGAGTACCTTCAATGATTACACCTGAGGGAATTTAAAGGCGTGGGAGGGATGAAGGAGTCTGGCGGGAAGGGATGGATAGAGGATAGGGATAGGAGAGAGAGTCTGATGAAGCAATAGACCAGAGAAGGAAGGAAGACGAGTAGGGAGAGACATTAGGAGAAGGAAATGAAAGGGAACTCGATGCTGGAAAGGGTGGAAGAAGGGGTTGAATTTTGGTGGTTGAGAGAAACTTGGCAACGTTGATCAGAAGGGCGACTAGTGTGTGTGTGTGTGTGTGTGTGTGTGTGTGTGTGTGTGTGTGTGTGTGTGTGTGTGTGTGTGTGTGTGTGTGTGTGTGTGTGTGTGTGTGTGTCGCGGTTCAATATAGCCAATGTACGTAGGAGTATAGCTAAAGTTAGGTGAAGATGGTGTGCTGGGGCGGTGAACTAATAATGCAGCAGATAATCATAACAATTGTGCAAATTATGACTAGCATGACATTTACCCAGTGTTTAGTACATACATGGGGTCATTTTAGTCGAGCGGTAAGTAGTTTGCCCCTTGAGGATATTGAGGGTTCAAGACCTAATTCTGAAATGTGTGGTTTTTTGCACGTTTGTGTTTTTTGATTTAATTTGGATTAAATTTTGGGGAAATTTAAAATGGAATGGAAAAAAGGGTTTTTTGGGGGGGTCAAATTAATTTAAGAGCATAAAAGTTTTTCGGTGGTTTTTCGATTACTGACT
>JACEEZ010000793.1:23899-31399 GCA_016584305.1 Chionoecetes opilio | reverse complement strand
CCTCTCCCCTCTTCTCTTCCTTCTTTTTCTCTCTTCTCTTCCCCCTCTCCTCTCGTCTCTCTCTCTCTCTCTCTCGCTCTCTCCTCTCTCTCTCTCTCTCTCTCTCTATCTCCTCTCCCCTCTCTCCTCTCTGCTCTCCTCTCTCTCTCTCTCGTGTCATCAGTTTTTTTCTACAATCTTTCCACATTCCTGACTTTCAACACCACCACCACCACCACCACCACCATACCATCACCACCACCACCACCACCACCACCACCACCACCACCACCACCACCACCACCACCACCACCACCATCCATTACCACCACCACCCCACCACCACCACACACCACCCACACCACCACCACCACCACCACCACCACCAACCACCCACCACCACCACCACCACCACACCACCACCACCACCACCACCACCACCACCACCACCACCACCACCACCACCTCCACCACCACCACCACCACCACCACCACCACCACCACCACCACCACCACCACCACCACCACCACCAAAATACAGCTAAATACAAAGCCAGCACTGTTAAAAGGCTTACAGTGGCTTAGAATTCACCTAATGACTACAAAATCTGTATTCTCTTCATTACAATATATTCATCATTTGTTCTTATATACATGAAGAGACACGTTTGATTACTCTTAGATAATAATAACAATGCAAGTGATATTAATGATACTAGTAATGATAATAATGATAATGAAAATGATAATAGTAATGATAATAATAATAATAATACTTCGTCATATCAATTATTTTCCTATAACTGACTTTTGTTTCTTGTCTCACATATCGTTGCAATGATTTTTTTTTACATCATAAGGGACTGACCATGGGCAAAAAATATAGAAATATCAAAAAGCCCGCTAGCTGTCAGTCCCTATAAAGTAGAAAGTTAGAGAAAGCAAAGCAAATCAAGTATATTATTATTGTAGAGAGAGAAAATCCGCTAATTGCCAATTCCTATATAGTAGAAAGTGAATGAAAGTAAGAGAACAAAGTAATAGAATGAGAGAAAGTACTATGCATTCCTTCCCTGCCCTCTTACCCTTCATTTCCTGGTCATTGTTCTCGGTACCGTAGATAACAGTGAAGTCGCCACCTACAGTGAAGTCGCCAGGCGCCAAATATTACGAATTATAGCATCACTACTGATTTTTATGTGCACTGAAGTGATACACAGGTAGTTTATATCAAAGACTGTTTTAATCTAACCCGTTTTAGCGTTGTTTTATGCTTGAGCTGCAAGTATAGACGTTTTCAATTTTCACTACGCGTTTTTTTTTTAGGGCACGACGACAGCGTTTACGACACTCAGTAATAAACACTAGATGGGGACTCTCTGTTGTAGCCACTTTGTGATATTTTTGTACCCTTTTTTCATATTATAGCCTCCCATGACACAGATGAGACACAAAATAACACAGACTCTCCAGATAGCCCCTTCTAACTGTCCTGAAATCATGGATGTATAAATGTAACTATTAACGCCACCACACCTCTGTAAACTGAAAAAAAAGTTGTCCTGGCGACTTTACTGTTATCTACGGTAAGGATTAGAACGCTTACCTCACTGCATCCCTCAACCTCGCTTCATCACACTGACTTCTTATTAGTATCCTTATTGTATTTATCTTAATAAATATTGGGAGAGTTAAGTTTTATCTTCACTATTTCATCTCTTTCGCTGATATACTCTGAAACAGTTTTGTCTCTTGTTTTTTCTCTCTGTTTTGTTACCTTTTAATACGACTATAATTTCTTAAAGAGAATCTAAAATCTAATCCTTTGAACTCTTCTATCACTTCTCTAGTTTATTTTTATCTGTTTTGTTACCTTTTAATACGACTTGAATTTCTTTAAGGGAATCTAAAACTGTCTTTAATCAATATTTACCCTTGCAACTCTTCTATCAGATAGTTTTTGTTTTATAACCTGCATACGACTTGAACTTCTTAAAGAGAATCTAAAACTATATATAACCCCTTGAACTCTTCTACCACATATTATTTTGATGAACAGAGATGAAACTAATCCTTTTATCCTTAATTCCTTACAGCTTCTTTTTTTAGTTCTTAAGTCTCTTGTACGTAAAGTCAACTCAACATAAAAACAAAAGGGCGAGAGAAAACATAACTTAAAGCAACACAGAGAAGGAAAACAAGCAATAGAAATAGAATATCGACTAAACATAAAAATAGAGAGAGCAAAACATAAATAGAAGCATCAGAGAGAAGGAAAATAAACAATGGAAATAACAAGACGACTAAACTTAAAAACAAAAGGGAGAAAGAAAACATAAATAAAAGCATCACAGAAGGAAAATAAACAATAGAAATAGAAAATCGAGTAAACATAAAAACAAAAGAAGAGAAAACATAAAATAAAAGCATCTGAAAAAGGAAAATAAACAATAGAAATAACAAATCGACTAAACATAAAAACAAAAGAAGTGAAAACATATATAGAGAACATCAGAGAGAAGGCAAATAAGCAAAGGCAAACAATCACCGAATTTCCCTTAACAAGACTTTGGTTTCCTCGGTTCACTGATCCTCTTCTCGGGGCACAGGCTTGAGAGAGGGATGTCTGGCCTCCCTTGAGACTTATGCTGTGGTGGGAAGGGTATATGGGAGGGAAAGGGAAGGGAAGGGAGGGTATAAAGGGGTGTTTGGCGTTGTACTAGAAGGGAAAGGGGCTATGGAAGGGGAAGAGAGGGTATCAGGAGGTATTTTGCTGCTGTATTAAAGGAATAGAAGGGGAATTAGAGGAAAAGGGGATATGGAAAGGGGAGAGTGCGAGGGGATAAAGAGAAGGTTACATAAAAAGGGGTTATAGAAGGGGAAAGGAAGGGTGTTTTTGTCGCTATAGTAGGGACAAAGAGGGCAAAGGAGATATAGAAAGTAGAGGTAAGGTAAGGGGACATAGATAGGAGATATGGATGGGGAAGAGAGAGGTGTAAGGGGTGCTTTTGTCGCTGCAGTAGGGAAAAAAAGGGGATATGGAAGGGATAGGGAGAGTGAGGGAACATTCTGCTAGTATAAGGAGGGAGGAAAGAGGGCCTAGAGGGGACATAGGATAGAGGGGAAAGGGGAAGGGGACATTAAGGAGAGAAGGAAGAGTAGGGGAATGTTCTGTTGTTGTGGGAAGGGAGAGAGATATTTGGAAGGTAGATTTAGGGAAGAGAGAAGGTAAGGGTTAAGGGTTAAGGGTAAAGGATAAGGGGAAGGAGACATTAAGGGGAAAAAAAGGGTAGGGAACATTTGCTGCTGTAGGAATGGAGGAAGAGATATTTGGATGGTAGATTAAGGGAAGAGGGAAGGTAAGGGAAGGTAAGGGTTAAGGGTTAAGGGTAAAGGATAAGGGGAAGGAGACATTAAGGGGAAGAAAAAAGGTAGGGACCATTTGCTGCTGTAGGAATGGAGGAAGAGATATTTGGAAGGTAGATTAAGGGAAGAGGGACAAGATTGAAGGTAGGAGGAATAAGGGTAAGGGTAGGAAGGTAAGGGTAATGGGTAAGGGGTAAGGGTACATTAAGGGGAAAAGGGAAGGTAAGGGAAGAGTAGGGAAACGTTCTGTTGTTATAAGAATGGAGGAAGAGATATTTGGAGGGTAGATTAAGGGAAGAGAGATAAGATTGAAGGTAGGAGGTAGTAAGGGAAGGTAAGGGGAAGGGTAAGAGGACAGTAAGGGAAAAAGGGAAGAGTAAGGGAACGTTCTGTTGTTATAAGAATGGAGGAAGAGATATTTGGAGGGTAGATTAAGGGAAGAGAGACAAGATTGAAGGTAGGAGAAGTAAGGGTAGGTAGGAAGGTAAGGGGTAAGGGGTAAGGGGTAGGGGAAGGGTAAGGGAAGGTAAGGGAAAAAGGGAAGAGTAAGGGAAGAGTAGGGTAATGTGCTGTTGTTGTTCTAAGGGAGAAAGAGATATTTGGAAGTTTAGATTAATAGATTAAGGGAAGAGGAAAGGTAGGAGGTAGTAAGGGAAGGTAAGGGAAAGAGGTAAGGGGAAATTAAAGGAAAAGGGAAGGTAACATTTGCTGATTTATTTAGGGAGGGAGAGATATTTGAAAGGTAGATTAAGGGAAGAGTGACAAGATTGAAGGTAAGAGGTAGTAAGGGAGAGTAAGGGAAAAGAGTAAAGGGGAAAGTTAGAGTAGGAACACTTTCTGCTGTACGAATGGAGAAATATGAAAAAAACTGATATTTGGAAGGTAGATTTAGGGTAGGGAGGAAGGTAAGGGTAAGGGGGGGTAAGGGAAGGGTAAGGGAAGGTAAGGGTAATGGGTAAGGGGTAAGGGTACATTAAGGGGAAAAGGGAAGGGAAGGGAAGAGTAAGGGAACGTTCTGTTGTTATAAGAATGGAGGAAGAGATATTTGGAGGGTAGATTAAGGGAAGAGAGACAAGATTGAAGGTAGGAGGAAGTAAGGGAAGGTAAGGGGAAGGGTAAGGGGACAGTAAGGGAAAAAGGGAAGAGTAAGGGAACGTTCTGTTATTATGCAAAAGGAGGAAGAGATATTTGGAAGGTAGATTAAGGGAAGAGGGACAAGATTGAAGGTAGGAGAAGTAAGGGTAAGGGTAGGAAGGTAAGGGGTAAGGGGTAAGGGGTAAGGGTAGGAGGGTAAGGGGGAGGGGTAAGGGTAAGGAGTATTGGCTCTTCTGGTTTCTCATCACACAGGCGCCGCCCTTGACTAAACACTTGAGGAAAGGCAGCCGCTGAGCTCTCGATATCCCTCTGCTCCCGGTAGTGTTGTCTTGCTCAGCCCGAACCCTGTTAGTATTGCGTATTATGTTATCAGTATTCCCTGTGTGTGTGTGTGTGTGTGTGTGTGTGTGTGTGTGTGTGTGTGTGTGTGTGTGTGGTGTGTCTGTGTGTGTGTGTGTCTGTCTGTGTGTGTGTGTGTGTTTCCGTGTCTCCCACTTTTCTCTATTCTCTTTCCTCCTCTGACATGCTCCGTCCAAACAATGAAGAGGGAAGAGGAAAAGAAGAAGAAAGAAAAGATAAAGAGAGGAGGAGGAGGAGGAGGAGGAGGAGGAGGAGGAGGAGGAGGAAGAACAAGGAGGAGATTGAGTTGTGGTGGAGGTGCAATGGAGGAAATGTGTTACCATGACCGTACCGACCCGGCACAAAAGAGGAGAAAGAGGAAAAAGATAAAATACAATAAAAGGTCAAACATAAAAACTGAAAAAAGAGAGAATGAAAAAAGGGAAAGAATTCACGACAAGTAAGGAACAACAGAAGGGGAATAAAAGGACATAAGAACATAAGAAGAACATAAGAAAATAAGGAAGCTACAAGAGGCTGCGAGGCCTACACGTGGTAGTTCCTGTAATGGTAGTTCCTGTAGCTCCTGACATGGAAAGAATAAGGAGAAAGAATTGGAAGAGGAGGAGGAGGAGGAGGAGGAGGAGGAGGAGGAGGAGGAGGAGGAAGCAAAGTATCAATAACCAAAGTAAAGTTAGATATGCAATTTCCTCCCTTCCTTCCTTCCTTCCTTCCTTCCTTTCCTTCCTTCCTTCCTTCTTTCCTTTCCTTCCTTCCTTCCTTCCTTTCTTCCTTCCTTCCTTTCCTTCCTTCCTCCCTCCCTTCCTCCCTCCCTTCCTCCCTCCCTCCCTCCCTTCCTTCCTCCCTCCCTCCCTCCTTCCTTCCTCCCTCCCTTCCTTCCTCCCTCCCTCCCTTCCTCCCTCCCTCCCTCCCTCCCTCCCTCCCTTCCTTCCTCCCTCCCTCCCTCCCTCCCTCCCTTCCTCCCTTCCTTCCTTCCTTCCTTCCTTCCTTCATCACCCTTTTATGCTGGGTTACTGGCCGACAATCGTTCATATAAAAAGCGGGGCACCAAAGAGAAAACGTTACACTCCCTCACTTCCCATTCAGTAGGAGGAGGAGTTCAGTTCCCGTCCGGTTGTGATACGTGTCCCGAACATGTTACTGTGGACACGTAATTCCTACTCTGTAACGCTAAGTGGACCAATTAGGTATTATTGCTTCGTGTTATGTCTGCATTTTGTCCCGCCAGGCCAGAATGAGGTGAAAGAGAAGGAGGAGGAGGAGGAGGAGGAGGAGGAGGAGAGGAGGAGGAGGAGGAGGAGGAGGAGGAGGAGGAATACATAGGAATACATAGGAGTAACAGACACCAGGAGACCTATTGGACCATAACTAGGGTATCTGTTGTACTACATACTACTAACTATCAACTACATGTAAGAGGAACAGTTGGAAAATGATACCATGTCCCTAAAGAAGACAGGAACATGGAAGTTTCGTAGTGCAGAATGAGGAGGAGGAGGAGGAGGAATATGACAAGAGAGGGACAGTAAATGACAGCTTTTTTATTAGCATGAGACAAGAAGAGAAATAAAAAACAGGTAAAAACAGCAAAACAGAAAAAAAAGCGAAAAAAGTTGAAAGAGTGAAACAAAAAAATGAGAAACAACAGAAGGGAACTCAACAGATCAGAAAATAACAGAAAAGAAAAGCTGAAGACCGGTGAACTTTCCTCTATTCTACACACCTGTCAATTTGTTAAAAGAAAAAATCACACCAAAAAAAATGCAAAATCGAAATAAATGACTCCAGATATTGAAAACTAAAGAACGAAAATAAATATGAAACTTAAAAATTCATAACATTAAAGAAGAAATAAAAGAAGAGAAGAAAGAAAGAAGAGGAGGAAAGAAAAGAGAGAAAAGAAAAAGAAACATCGCGTTATAAAGAAAATGAGAAAAAGTATTAAAACATTAGGTTGAAATTCATGAAGGGTGATTGCTTAAGTCTTCATCTAGGTGACACTTGAGAGGAGCCTGGCGGAGACGTGTTGACTGGAGGAGGAGGAGGAGGAGGAGGAGGAGGAGGTGGTGGAGGAGGAGGAGGAGGAGGAGGAGGAGGAGGAGGAGGAGGAGATAGGGGAGGAGGAGGAGGAAGTGAGGTTATGGAGGTAGAGAAGGAGGAAGAAGTGAATGGTTGAGGTAGAGGAGGAGGTGGAGGAGGAGGAAGAAGTGAGGTGATGGAGGTAGAGGATTACAAAGGATTACAAAGGAAACACAAACAGCAACAGACCGATAGGTCCTTACAAGACTGTTTGCTTTAACTACACTACACTAACTAGATAATAAGAGAGAAAGGATAGGAAGTAGAAGGCTCCTCCCCACCCACCCATCCCTCCAGCCGAAGCTGGCCGGAAAAGAAGTGATACCATGCAATATAGAAAAACTGCATGGAATTTGTGAGGAAAGTTGAGAGCTGTAATCTATGGCTAACTACTACTAGTTTGTGGGGGTAGGCTTAGTGCTTGATAGATAGGTCATGTTATGTGTGTTTTGTAATGGTGTGAACACAGTGTGGAGGTTCAAGGGTGGTGCGGCAGCCTTGCCTGGCGCTTTCTTGGGAGGCAGCAGTCAATCAGGCCCCAGCTCCGTTCAATCCACTGCGGATTGTGTACTTTCCATGTAGGACGCCGTACACTTCAATGCCTCCTGCAGCAGTGACCCC
>JACEEZ010000793.1:0-13219 GCA_016584305.1 Chionoecetes opilio | reverse complement strand
GTTTGGTAACAAAAAAGGGGATTTTTACTGTCAATGTTTTTAAAAAATTGTGTTGTTTTGTAACCACTAGTAAGATTTTAGATTTTTTTTTTATTAAAAAAAAAAATTTGGGGTGGTAGTTTCAAAGGGGGAACACTTTTTAAAAAGGGGAATTCTTATAAATTTTTTTTTAAAAAAAAGGAAGCCCCATTGAAAGTTAGAGAAAAACCAAAGGGGGGGGGACAAATTAAATGTGTTAAATGGAAAAAAAAAAAAAGGAGGGAGAAGAAAAAGAGAGGAAGGGGGGGAAGGGGGGAAAGAGAGGGGAGAAAAAGGGGAGAGAGAGGAGAGAGAGAGAGGGGGGGAGAGAGAGGGAGAGGGAGGGGGGGGAGAGGAGGGGAGGGGAGGAAAAAGGAGGAGAGAGAGAGGGGGGGAGAGAGAGGAGAGAGAGGGAATTATTACCCATTATTTCCAAAAAAACTAGCGTCACACTCTTTCCTTATTCTACTCTCAAGTACCCCTCCTCCCAAATACCCCCCCCCCCCCTTTTTTTTTTTTTTTTTTTTTTTCCCCCCCCCCTCCCTCGTACCCCCCCTTTTCCCCCCCCAGTTTCCCCCCCTTTTCCCCCCCCAGAAAGCCCCCCCCCCGGGGTATCCCCCTCCCCCCAGCACACTGTCCTAATTACTAAGGGGTCTGATCTTTCTCCTCCTGGGCTGCTTTTCCTTCCTTAAAAAATTTCTTTCTATGACACTACTCTTTTTTTTGGGGTTCTTTTTTTTTGCCTTTTTCAATGTATTTTTTCTTCTAAATTTTCCCCTCTTAATTTAATCTTTTCCTTTGACTTTTGTTTTGAATATTTATTTTTTTTATTTATTTATATTATTTTTTTTTTTTTTTTTTTTTTTTTTTTTTGGGGGGGGGGGGGGGGTATACCGACCTGAATTTGACTCTTTTTTTACGACTTGGAATGTGTATTTTGGCTTATCGCTTTTTCTTGTCATTTATTTTTCGATTTTCTCAGTTCTTTCCACTTTTCCTGCCATCGATCGCTTCATCACCCCTTCCCAATATCTATCCACTTCCACCTCATCATCACGCCCTTTATCATCAATGCCTTCTTTCAACACGAACAAACATCACTCTTATCCTGTGTGTGTGTGTGTGTGTGTGTGGTGTGTGTGTGTAGTGTGTGTGTGTGGTGTGTGTGTTTTTTGTGTGTCGTGTGACATGCTCTGGTGAATATGGAACAAAACTTATGAATGGATTGGACAGACAGTAACGCCATTGTGAGGAAGGGGGGGAAGGGGGGTTTAGGGGGGCATGGTGAGTGTGAGGGGGGCGTGAGAGGTAGATAGGGGGGGTTAGGGTGGGGGTTTGAAAGGGGGGTTAGGTGATGGGTTAGGAGGGGAGATAGGATTGGATGTGGATGGAGTACTATGCATCACTTTTTTAACCAAATGATCGTCTGGTTATCTTGACAATACGACTTAGTGACGGGAGTTTTTTTTTTTTTTTTTTTTTTTTTTTTTTTTTTTTTTTTTTTTTTTTTTTTTTTTCTTTTCTTTTACATCATAGAATAACGACGTTCCAAGGATCAAAAAATGAATTGACGGTAACTAAAGCCGCAAAAAGAGGTTGTTACTTCCGTCATCCCCACGCAGACAAACTGGGTGGACAACATGATACATTAGGGTACATAGTAGATGATTGGAAGGGAGTCAGTCATCAGGTAGTTAGTGCGGAGTCAATAGGGAGTTTTAAATGGAGGCTAGACAATTTCATGGATGGGGATGAAAGGTGGATATATATAGTTTTCAGTAACAGGAACTACCACGTGTAGGTCTCACGGCCTCTTGTAGCCTACGTATTATTTTTTCTTTATGTTCTTATCAACCAAAAATTTCTACATCCACCATTGACACCTAACCTAATTCATATCAACAGATTTTATTTTCGAGAATTTGAAGTTATTTTCTACAGTACGAATAACGTGGTATAATGTGCTATTTAGTAATCATATTTTTTACATTATTCATCACACACACACTGAGTTGTCATTATAAAGTGAGTGATGGATGTGTTTTTCAGGGCCTACTAATAACAGATTGGCCCACGCCCCTCCCTCCTCTCTATCACTATTCTCTTCTAGTAATTGGATTGGTTATGCATGATTTGTGTACCGGATAACAGCAGGTAATTATGAAGGACATGAGAACTAAGACACGTGACCTATTTTATTTTATTTTTTCACCTATTTTACCCTATTTTATCTACATTTTACCCTGTTTTATTTACATTTTACCCTATTTACCCTTTATTACCCGCATTTTACCCTATTTTATCTAAATTTTACCCTATTTTATCTACATTTCACCCTATTTACCCTATTTTATCTACATTTTACCCTATTTTATCTAAGTTTCACCCTATTTACCCTATTTTATCTACATTTTACCCTATTTTATCTACATTTTACCCTATTTTATCTACATTTCACCCTATTTTATCTACATTTCACCCTATTTTATCTACATTTTACCCTATTTTATTTACATTTTACCCTATTTACCCTTTATTACCAGCATTTTACCCTATTTTATTTACATTTACACTATTTTATCTATTTTACTCAATTTTATGCCCTATATTATCGATATTTTACCCTTATTTTACCCTTATTTCACCCTAACACATATGCTTCTTGTACATTTTTGGTCACAATCTCAACCTCACCAGTGTTTTCAGGAGAGATAGTGATTTTTACCCTTATTTTTCCCTATTTTACCCTTGTTTTTCCCTTAGTTTACCCTTATTTTACCCTTTATTACCCACATTTTACCCTCTATAACCCTATTTTACCCTTATTTGACCTTATTTCACCCTTTTTTAGTAGCTACAGCGTCCTATTTTAATTCTCTCTTACTATTATTTACGCCTTCTCTATTTGTCTCCTTTGTTCTCTCTCTCTTTCTCTCTCTCTTCTTACAGCTCTTCTTCTCCTCTTCCACCTTCTTCGTTAACTCTCCTTACGTCTTCCACTCTCCTTCTTTACTACCACCTCCTGCCTCTCCTTCTTTACTATCACCTCCTCCCTCTCCTCTTCTTTACGCTTCTCTTCACACATTAATCATATTCAACTTCTCTACTTCTCTTCCTTCACCTCTCAACACCTTCCTTCCTTCCTTCCTTCCTTCCTTCCTTCCTTCTCCTTCCTTCCTTCCTTCCTTCCTTCCTTCCTTCCTTCCTTCCTTCCTTCCTTCCCTTTCCACTCTCCTTCTTTACTACCACCTCCTCCCTCTCCTCTTCTTTACGCTTCTCTTCACACATTACTCGCATTAAACTTCTCTACTTCACTGCCTTCACCTCTCAACACCTTCCTTTGTTTCCCATCCTCATCACTATCTACTTGACCTCTGCATATCACCTGTGCTACTCATCACCACTCCTGCATCACCACCACGCCCTTATGACTTATCCCAAAGGTCATAGGGCAAAGGTCACATCATTATCTATTCTCCATCTCAATATCGTGGAGTGTGAGGTTGAATAGTGTAAAAGTGTGAGTAAGAGTGACAGACCTTTTTATCTGGCGTTTGGATGTGCAGCAGCCAGATTATTCTCCCCCCTCCGTTGGACCTTTTCGGAAAGTTACGGGTCACATGAACTTTTGCCGCCGTCAAGAGATCCCCTGGAGACAAATAGTTGATCAAGTTGGGAGGAAGGAAGGAAGGAAGTGTTGGAGGGTGGTAGGGGTGAGATAGGAATGTATGTATGAAGGAAGGAAGGAAGGAAGGGAAAAAAAAGTATGTAGCTAGGAAGGAAGCAATGGAGGGTGGTTGGAGTGAGAAGAGAAGGAGGGGAGGAAGGAAGCGAAGGAGGGAAAGGAAAGGAAGGGAAGGGAGGAGAGGGGCGACGCTACCCCCCACCCCATTGGCGATTGATACACATTGCCGCGACAGAGCCTGGCCAAATTCCGACCGCATCGAGGAGTGATAGACGAGACTCCCGCCCCCCCTCGCATGACAAACGCATCCTCAGGATAGGAGCTACAGGTCACAGAGATAGGATGCCGAGTAAGCCTCATGTCACACTAATTTTTTTTTCCGGCCTGCTTTTTTTTTTTCTTAACCCCACACTGGAGGTAGCCAGTAAGGAGGTATATCGGAGACAAGAAAGCACAGAGATGAGGCTGAATGTGAGCAATCGCCCTTAGAGTTAATAACGTAACGACGACAACAAAGGCCGACAAATCAAACCTCAACCCACGTGGCTCCCCCCCCCTTGCCGCGCCCGTGTTTTGCATAGGGACTGTATATATATTTAATATTATAGGTTAGCCCTGATATGATTTATACAAGTACTATAGGTATTGTATGTAAAAATTATGATAGATATGGAGTCAATGTAGCCAATAAACACATCACATTTCAAACAGGCAAGCATGAAATGGCTCCTATTAATACACAATAAACATAAAGTATAGCTAGATTTACACTTGTAATATTGTTGTGATCTTCTAGGCCGCTCAATTTCCACTCCCTTCGGGAGTAAGGTGCTCCCGACCACCGTAGCCTCGCGGAGTACCCGTAGAAGTGAGATAAACGAGTTTGATGTGCCATCTCTCCCTTAGAGGCGCTACTAGGTAAAAAGTCCCTTAGAGGTGAATTACTTACGGGAGTCCCCCCCCGTAACTCTTTCGAGCATTCTCTGCCCTGGGGTCCTGTCTCCACATCTATAATCTACACTCTTTAGATTGCTACACACCTTCTGGCTGCATCCCTTCTCTCTTCTAACCCATTCTAGTTATCTCTACTTCTATGGGGGGAAGGAAAGCTGTACTTCTTTGTGTTTGTGTGTGTGTGTGTATAGCAGACGTCGCCACCCTCTAGTTTTTACAGGCCATCTGCACGGAGGCGGGTCTGATGGCCGCTGAGGCGAAACCAACGGATGAAGCGTCACCGACCTTAGGACTTCAAGAAATACAAGGAGAACGTGTTGTTACAGGAGAAAGGAGGGAACACCCGAGGGACTGTACCTGTAGAAGGATACCTGTAGAAGGGCCGACGATCACCTTATGGAAGCTGCTCTCTAGACTCATTACTTTTTTTTCTGATCTGTAATTTAGGTTCATTGCCACAAGTAAAAGAACAGATGCAAAAGCCATATAAAAGGATATTAAGAGTATAGAATAAATGCTGGTAGTGGTGAGAAGACGAACCTTGTGTTAAATGGTGTGGATATAGCCAAGAGAGAGAGAGAAGGGGGGTAAGGTACGTGAATGAGGACAGGAGATGTGAGAAGACGTGCATGGGACAGCCGTGCAAAAATGGCATGGTAATTAAAATTAAAATTGACTCTTTTAATGGAGACTTCATATCCATGGTCACCCCTATTGAAGGATTTCTAAGGAACAGGCGGACTAAAAAGCCAGGTCACATAAAACAAGTGATACCAATATAACATCAGAAACATATATAATAATCTATAATCTCCCCATATGTAGATATAGCAAGTAGATCACGATCTCGAGATTGAGAGGAGCACGGAAAAGAGAAAAGAAGAGAAGAGAAAAAAAGGGAAGAGAAAGAGGAAAGAAATGGAAAAAAGAAAGGAAAGGGAAGGGAAGGAAGAAAGAGATAGAGGAAAGGATAAATGTCAAACGAGTAAATTGATTGCTGTCTTCCATGATCCCCAGTGACATCGGGGAAGCTAACCTATAGCTGCATTTTTTGATAAAAGCACCAATTTTGGCACAGAGGTAGACCAATATATTATGAACAAATTTGGATGTGGAGCCAGCGCCAAAACTGCCCCCTGGCCGGCGTGGCGGCCCATTTTCCAAAATGGCCGCCAGCAGACACCGCACAAAGACACACAGAAGTTCGAATAAAGTTTGCTGCTGAAGGTTTAGTGAATGTTTATTGAATTTTTTAATCAAGACATGCCAGATAGCTCTGAGTCACATTTGGAGATGCTGCTGATATCAATTAACATATTATAGCTAATTGTCAGATGAAAACAAAATAGCAGACAAGAAACACCATGATCAGGCCATCTAAATCGCTGAATTCATAGCGAATAGCTAAATCAGTTAAGTTGCTGGAATAGTTATCTTACCTTCTACATCTCTGTCTGTCAAGCTATTCATAGGACACTGCCCACGCCAATTAAGATGACAATTAACAAAATCCTAAATTAACACAATATGCTAATTACATCGATAAACAACAACAATAACAGAACCAGATAGTGATAATTATGGTGCTTGACCTCTCATCAGATCAATCCTGACAGCACAAGTCACAATGTCGTTCGTCGACGATACATTACATATGGTCAACGCATTCGCTTGACACAAATACATTTAATTCTACATGTTAATTAACACATAATCTGCTAAAGTGCAATATATGCAGATAAGTTCACTGTTTTACTCAGTACACTAGCTGTCTACTGTCGACAGTCAGAAGTCTTTCATCTTAAGTTGCGAGTTCCAGTGACTGCAGAGCATCCCCGTCGCAAGAACACAGTGAGAGCTGCATTCCAGCGACTGCCTTCTTGCAACGTGCACTTCTTGATGGCCCTTTCCGGCCATATTGCAGGAGAAACAAGCTCCCGGCAGTACCTCGGATGCAGACGGAAGAGCCTTGTCCAGAGAGGGTTCGCATACATGTCGATGCGTCTTGATCCAACCCCAGTCGGTTAT
Organism: Chionoecetes opilio; assembly: GCA_016584305.1. Lineage (NCBI taxonomy): Eukaryota > Metazoa > Arthropoda > Malacostraca > Decapoda > Majidae > Chionoecetes > Chionoecetes opilio. Next base: position 6,534 of record JACEEZ010000793.1, on the reverse strand, counting down.
TGATGGCAGATGTTGGTGTAGGAACCAGGCCTGACCCCAGGGGACATGTCCGCCCTGGTATATTGCTACCGGCTCGGACGTGCTGCTCAGGGCCTGCACTTGTCGGTGATCAGCCTGGACATGCCCTCTTCTTTCGACAAGCAGTTTGCGGACGGGCTCTATCGATAGCGGTTTCGGTGCTTAGTTCTGTCGTAAAGCAGGATGACGTGTAATGCCCGGTTTTATTCGGGAGATAGGTATGGAGAATTATTATCATATAAATTAGGTCCCGACGGTGATGGTCTCGTAAGCAGTTCATTCTTTTAGATTATGGGTGATCATCGCCTTTCCTCCTACCACGCCATTTTGTTACTCTTCTTTCCTTCATTCCCCGCCATTTCTTTCTTCCTTCTTCCAATTCCCCCCCCCAGAACAGCGCGTTGCGAGTCAAAATTCGTAGGAATAATTATTCCGCGATCAGTGATAACTAAATGATTCAAAATCTTTTCATCCTCCCGCAACAATCTATCAGATCAAGGACAACACTCCTAGATTCTAATTGTCTTTCAAAAATAGTCCCCAATCGGACAGATCACGTGTCATAAATGGATGTTCTTAGTAAAGTTAGACGCTTTAATGAAAAGTATACCAGTTTCTAGGCTCATTCCATACCCTCTCACTCCTGAATACGCCGTTTCGGGACTTTTGACATGAAAAGTAAGCACACCCTTTGGATATTAGATTAAAAAATTAAATTTTCTATATCAAAGTAACAGGTCTGTATTATAGGCAGCCTCCTTTTCTTAGGTACACGAGTTCATTATTTAATAGTTATTTCGGGATTATAAGCTATTCATTGAGGTCAAGGTATAGACCATTCAAAAACTCCCTTTTAGGCCAGGGCCCTGAGAAATCCGTGAGACGGCAGTCTCAACCCATCCTTCCGTAGTTGAGTTCGCCCGACGTTCGCTCCTGTTTCCCCCCCCCCCCTTTCCTGTTATAATATTGTTATCTATATTTCCAAATATGGGTATCGATGTTTAGTTTTCGCGAACGTAAAGGAGGCTGGCCATCCTTATAAAGTATATAAGAGTCTCAACCCATCCTTCCCGTAGAGAGAAGGCTTCGACGGGGGTTGTCCCGCGCCTTCCTCGCCCAGGCCACATGGTCTGTTGAATCCACACACCAAACTCATACTCTCACAATTTCTTTCCTTAATATATTCCAATGTATACCTATAGAACTGCTCAGTTGATACGACATAGTGGTAATTCTAAGAATGATCATTGAGGAAGGTTATGTCATTAGAGCTTAGCTTCATTTCACAGGGAGAATTTCCCCTATCAGGTGGGAAGGTTTTTCTTACATGCGATTAGAGTTTTTCCGGGTGTTGGATTAATAAACCTTATATGTGTATGTTGATCTCAAGCAAGAGAAAACATACATTTCAGATGAATAAATAGGAGGGGGGGATGTTTCAAATATAGTTCTTGTGTTGTTTATTATAAAACCCCAGTTGATATTCTGTGTTAGGACAGTAATCCCCACACTTCACAAAGAGTCAGCCTACTCGGTTATGTTCCCACGTATCAAGCACGATACCAAAGATAAATCTAATCTTAAATTATTCAAACGCGCCAGGGAGGTGCGGGTGAGTAAACAGAGAACTTACTCGCCTGAGCTGGGGGTGGGTTTTTTTTTTGGGATGCAGCCCCCTTAAACTCATACCTGTTTCCTTTACCTAACCCTACCCTTCCCCTTTAACTACATCCCCCATGTTCAGTACTCTCGCCAGTGAGAAGTGTTCATACTATAATCACATAGTGAAAAAGTCATAAGACTAAGTTTAAATCCTCAATTCAAGGTAATCAATGAAAAATCAATAATCAATTAATATCATCAAGTAACATTGAACCAAGTTAAAACTCCCATAGGAGTTACCAGGCCCACACTGGTGTTTTGCGGTGATTTTTATTTTATCGGTCATAAGATACAATAAGTTTATTAAGTTCTTTTCAAAAACCCACAAAACCCTGGCAACACAGGACGACCCTCTCGTGGTGTGCATGGCATCTTCATCAATATGATCCGGTGCAGTGGATGAGCTCAGGAGTGACTGGGTCAGTGAGGTAGAGCTGTCCACACTGCCCATTGCGTGTCCTCTTGCCATGTCCGGTGAAGCAGGAGGACCGTGTCGCAGCCCGTCAAAGATGAAACAGCGGTAGTGCCTTTGCTTTTCTCAGGGCCAGAGCCGCCGCGCCATCTCATGGGCTGCCAAGAACGGAAAAGCCTTGGACCGTGCCGAAGGACACCAACACTTCGGCTTCCTCCTCCAGGTTGTGCGTGGCCAGAGCCACTTGCCAGGACAACAAAACATCAGTGTCAATCTGTGCGGATGAGGTTTCTGTGGCTCATTGTGAGCAGCGTGGGCCGGCATGCAACCATCCTGCGCTGTCGGCTCTTCGTGGTTGCAAGGGGCCCAGGGGCTGCAGTATCGAGGAGCCCCCGTGGCTGCTCAAGACATCATCTCCTCAGTGATGACCAGGCAGCTCCTTGTCGCAAACTGGAATGAGTCGTTGAGGACGCCATAGAGGAAAAGCTGCAAACGCTTTGTCTTGTTCTCGTCGACTCTGAGGAGCTGGCCAGTTCCCGGGGAGCGTTTGCACCACCCACTACCCGTCTCTCACCCCTTTCCCGCGCTTCGGCTCTCGCTGACCCTTCAACGAGGTTTTTACCCTGATATAAATTTTTTACAAGTATATAGGTTTTGTATGTAAATTGATAGATATGGAGTCAATGAGCCAATAAACACATCACTTTTCAAACAGGCAAGCATGAAATGGTCTATTAATACACAAAAACATAAAAGTATAGTGATACACTTGTAATTATGTTTGTGATCTTTTAGCCGCTCAATTCACTCCTTGGGAGTAAGGTGCTCCCGCCACCTTACCCTCGCGGCCCGTAGAAGTGAGAAAACGGTTTGAGCCATCTCCCCTTAGAGGCGCTACGGTAAAAGTCCCTTAGGGTAATACTTACGGGTCCGTAACTCTTTCGAGCATCTCTGCCCTGGGGTCCTGTCTCCACATCTATATCTATCACTTTTTTTAGATTGCTTAACACTTCTTGCTGCCATCCCTTTTCTTCAAAACCCATTCTAGTTATCCTACTTCTAGGGGGGGAAAAAGGGTACTTCTTGTTTTTTGGTGTGTTGTTGTATACAGGTGCACCCCTAGTTTCAGGCCATCTGCACGGAGGCGGGTGATGCGTTTAAAGGGAACAACGATGAAGGTCACCGACCTTAGGACTTCAAGAAATCAAGGAGAGTGTTGTACAGGAAGAAAGGAGGGAACACCGAGGACTGTAACCGTAGAAGGATACCTGTAGAAGGGCCGACATCCCCTTTATATGCTTTTGGTATACTTTTTTTTTCTATCGTAATTTGGTTCATTGCCAAGTAAAAAAAGATGAAAGCAAAATAAAAGGATTTTAAAGAGTAAGGAATAAATGCTGGTAGTGTGAGAAGACGAACCTTTGTGTTAAATGGAGGATATAGCAAGAGAGAGAGGGGGAAGGGGGGTAAGGTGTGAATGAGGACGGGAAAGATGTGGAAGACGTGCAGGGGACAGGTGCAAATTGGCATGGTAATTAAATTAAATTGACTCTTTTAATGGAGACTTCATCATGGTAAACCCCTAGAAGGATTTTAAGGAAACAGGGACTAAAAAGCCAGTCACATAAAACAGATACCAATATAACATCAGAAACATATATTTAAAAATCTTATAACTCCCCATATGTAGTATAGCAAGTAGATCGATCTCGAGATTTGAGGCAGGAGCAGAAAAGAGAAAAGAAGAGAAGAGAAAAAAAGGGAAGAGAAAGAGGAAAGAAATGGAAAAAAGAAAGGAAAGGGAAGGGAAGGAAGAAAAAAGAAGAGAGGAAAAGTGATAAATGTAAACGATAAATTGTTGCTGTCTTCCATGATCCCAGTAGTACAGCGGAAGCTAACCCATTGTGCATTTTTTGATAAAAGCACCCAATTTTTGGGACAGAGGTAGGACCAATATATTATGAACAAAATTTTGGGTGTGGAGCCAGCGCCCAACTGCCCCCTGGCGGCCGTGGCGGCCATTTTCCAAAATGGCCGCCAGCAGACACCCAAAAGACACACAGAAGTTAGATAAAGTTTGCTGCTGAAGGTTTTAGTGAATGTTTATTGAATTTTTTTAATCAAGACATGCCAGATAGCTCTTAGTCACTTTTTGGAGATGCTGCTGATATCAATTAACATATTTAGGCTAATTGCAGATGAAATGGCGCCCAAGAAACCCATGATCAGGCATCAAATGCTGACTTTCCCTTGGGAATAGGCTAAATTCTTTTAAGTTGTGGAAATGTTATCTGACCTTTTTCCCTCTGTCTGTCAATAGCTATTCATGGACACTGCCCACGCCAATTAAGATGCCAATTAAAACAAAATATTAACACAATTATGCTAATTACATCGATAATACAACAACAATAACAGAACCAGATAGTGATAATTATGGTGGCTTGCTCTCATAAAGATAAATCCGGGCCCAAAGTCAAATTTATACTTCTGTGGTCAATGGACCCCAAATACTTTTAATTATCATGTTAATTAACACATAATCTGCTAAATGAAATTTATGCAGATAAGTTCACTGTTTTACATACCTGTGTACTGTCTGGAAAAAGTCAGAATCTTCATCTTAAGTTTGCGAGTTCAGTTCTGAGAGCACTCCCCGTCGCAAGCACACAGTGGAGTGCATTCCAGACTGGCCTTCTTGCACTTTCACTTCTTGATGCAGCCCTTCTGGCAATTTTCAGGAGACAAGCTCCCGGCAGACCTTGGATGCCTCGGGGAGCCTTGTCCAGAGAGGTTCGTACAGTCGCTGGTCTTGATCCAACCCCCGTCGGTTAGTGATGGCAATGTTGGTGTAGGAACCAGGGCCTGACCCCAGACATGTCCGCCCTGGTATATTGCTCGTCGGACGTGCTGCTTTAGGGCTGCACTTGTCGGTGGGATCAGCTTTGGGCATTGCTCTTCTTTGCAAGCAGTTTGCGGCGTGCCTTATCGATATCGGTTGGGGTGCTTGTTCTGTCTTAAAGCGGATGACGTGTAATGCCCGTTATTCGGGAGATAGTATGAGAATTATTACTTAAAATTTTCCCGGGTTTATGTCTCGTAAGCAGTTCATTCTTTTAGTTTTGGGTACATCGTTTTCCCTTCCCCCACCCCATTTTTTTTATCTTCTTTCCTTCTTCCCCGCCATTTCTTTTTTCCTTCCCTTCCATTCCCCCCCCCCCGACACCCCGGTTGCGAGTCAAAATTCGTGGAAAATTTTTCCGCGATCAGTGATAACAAGGGTTTCAAATCTTTTACCCTTCCCCAAACCCATCTTCAGATAAAGGAACACCCCTGATTTTTAATGTCTTTCAAAATAGTCCCCATCACAGATCCGTTCATAAATGGATTTTCTTAGTAAGTTAACGCTAAATTTAAAAAGTTACCAAAGTTTCTAGGCTCATTCCATACCCTCTCATCCTGAATACGCCCTTTTTGGGGCTTTTTACATGAAAATAAGCACCCTTTTGGGTTTAGATTAAAAATTAAATTTTCTATATCAAAATAAAAAGGGCGTATTTTAGGCAGCCTTTTCTTAGGTACACGAGTTTTATTATTTAATTTTTTATTTCGGGGTTATAAGCTATTATTTTAGGTCAGTTAGACCATTCAAAAACTCCCCTTTTAGCCAGGGGCCCGAGAAATCCGTGAGACGGCAGTCTCAACCCATCCTTCCGTAGTGAGTCGCCCGACGTTCGCTCCCGTTTCCCCCCCCCCCCTTTTCCTTTTTATATATTGTTACTATATTTCCAAATATGGGTATCGATTTTAGTTTTGCAACTAAAAAGGGGGCTGCCATCCCTTTTAAGTTTTTAAGAGTCTCAACCCATCCTTCCCGTAGAGAGAGGCTTCGACGGGGTGTCCCGCGCCCTTCCTCGCCGGCCACGGTCTTTGAAACCACACCCAACTCATTTTCTCCAATTCTTTCCCCAATATATTCCATGTATACCCAAAATGCTCAGTTGATACGGGCATAGTTGGGAATTCTAAGAATGATTTATTGAGGAAGGTTTTTGTCATTAAGGGTTAGCTTTATTTTACAGGAGAATTTCCCTATCGGTTTGAAGGTTTTTTTTACATCCCATTAGAGTTTTTCCGGTTTGGATTTAACCCCTTTTAGTTTTATTTTATCTCAAGCAAGAGAAAAAACATTTCAGATGAATAAATAGGGGATGTTTTTAAATATATTCTTTGGTTTATTATAAAAAACCCCCGGTGATATTCGTGTTAGGGGGAGTAATTTCCCCCCCTTCAAAAGAGTCAGCCTTTCTCGTATGTTCCACGTATCAACAGATACCAAGATAAATCTAATTTAAATTATTTAAACGCGCCCAAGGGAGTAACCCCGAGAACTACTCGCCTGAGCTGGTGGCAGCCCCCTTAACTCATACCCCGTTTCCTTT
>JACEEZ010000792.1:46952-65780 GCA_016584305.1 Chionoecetes opilio | reverse complement strand
TTTTCCCCCCGGAAAGGGGATTCCCCGCTAAAAATTCGCAAAAAAACAAGATCGTGATCTTGGGTTGCCGACGGATACCCACAATCACTTTGAAAAAACCTTTGTCCAATCCCCAATCCTAAAAAGCGTTAAAAATGGGGGGAAAGGACGCCCTTTTGCCTCACCCTGATTAACGGAAAGAGCTGGATAACAGCCCCCCCACCTTCCGCACTTCAGTCCGGGAATAGGCCGGTTTATCAAACCAATAGTCCTTGCGGGGATCCCGCGAAGTCTCAAAAGATCCCAAAGTGACAAAATTTCACTGAGTCAAACCCTTTTGAGATCAACATGGGAAAGCTCCCCGTCGAAACTCACGGGGCTTTTCCCCCGGGACACAAAGGCTGGGATATGGTCCGTTTTTGCTTCCCAGGCGTAACCCAGACTGCGGGGCCTCTGATGTTTCAGCAGATGACGCGGTCGTGTAGAAATAGAGGGGAAAAGCACCTTCCCGGGGGCAGCTGAGCAGTGAAAATACCGCGGGTAATTGTTGCAGTCCTGGGGCCCCCTTTTTCCCTTTCCAGATAGGGACGACAGCCCCCTTTTCCGCGGGAGGAATGGTACCTTTTTTGCCACACGGCAGTCGGACAGCATGCAACGGGGTTTCATCCCTCCCCCCCAGCCTTAGAAGATCCGCATGATATTCAAACACCAGTCCTTGCCCCCCCCTCAACTTAGTAACCCTTCTGACTTCGTCAAGAGAGGGGTGCGGTTTCGTAAAGGGGAAATGGGCTCCTTGCCTGTAACCATGGGTGAAGCCTCAGGGAGTTTACCCTTAGTCTCAAAATAAAAACATTCAGAGATCATCCACCTTACAGAGTTTGATGTCGAACCTGCAGACAGAAAGGCTCTCTTCCTTAAACTTCTTGCATGAACAATTTGAGACATGGGATCGTGCGTCTGCTGCGTGTAATCACTGATGGCTCCCTGTATGCACACTCTCACATGGGGGCCCCCCGCATCCTTTTAATCCAAAAGTTCTAGGATACTCTTCAGCGATTTCTCTCCTTTTCGTGCAATTCACGACAAGGATGCTGTCTCCACCGAGCAGGATTCTTGTATCTTTATCCAACGTACATTCTCCCCACAGAAAAAACATTGTTCCTGAAAGCTAAAGCTTGAAGCACATGAAAGTCGTGTTTTCTTAAGGGGAATCACAGAAGGTCGGGTTCCATCATGTTGGTTTGTTCTTTGAGATGTCTCTGTATCTGAGTGATGGATGTATCATGATATATATATATATATATATATATATATAATATATATATATATATATATATATATATATATATATATATATATATACATATGTATATATATAATATATATGTATATATATATATATATATATATACAGGAATGGACTAAGGAAATAATGTGTAAATAAACTGCTGTTACAACAAATAAACATACCTGATCAGTGGGACACGTGTGCCTGCCTGGAGTTGCATATCCGTTCTATACTATGTTAGGAGGGACCCAGTTGACAGACACACTCTTCAGGTCCTCTTCAACAGCCAACAATTTATTCCTTTTCTTAGTTTTTATATTGGAGGGTGGAATCCCTGTTCACACAGATAGGAGGTTGAAAATTGCAAGAGTATTTTTTGGGCCCTGTTAGATATATGAGTGTGTTCGTTTTCATTTGAATCCAGAAGCTTTCTAATGTCATATCCAGATTATTGGAGTTTTAGTGTGCGCGTCATTACGGATGTTGATTAGTCCACTTCTCAAGGATGCCTAAGTTGTGGCTGTGCTCAAGGGATCGTGAAACGAAGGGATTTCTCAGCCAGTCATAACTTTTCAACAGATATATTTGGGGAAAAATATTTTTCTATGTCCTTCCTAGGCTTTCAAGTGCTGCTTAATGAGAGGCTGAGATGGCTGGCCCTCGCTGTGGTGTCACAGGCTGGATTTGTGAGGACACATGTAATTAATGAGGCTTATGCTTCCCCCTCGTGCCGCCTCTGCCACACTTGCAGTCGGAGGGGAAGTTGAGGGCAGCATGGTGGGTGTCTTCGGCTACTCGACGACGGACAAAAAAAAAAGTAGCTCCTGGCGAGTCTTGAACTAGAGCATTGGTTTTACCCTGGGGTACCTGTACCACCAGGGGTACGAAACCTTTACACCTGGGGGTACGAGACATGCTGACCAATAATTCAATATCATATTTATAAGAAGGTTTGAATTAAATATTAAAAATATTTGTCTGTCTTGCCTTGTCTCTTTCGCATCATTTGTGAAGAAATTGGAGCTGAACATAGTGTTCTGTTTTTCACACGGGCGTGAGGGTGGCTCTCACGTTTTTACTACTTACACCGTGTCTTTCGAACAACACGAAGAAAGAATATCAGAGGTTTCTATAAAATCAACGGCAGTGACATTGCTGACACTTGAAAAACAGGAGTTCATTGTTGTCCTTAGCATACCTGGGCGGGAACCCAGCAACAAAGGTAGTAGCGCCAGCAAACGACCATCTCTCCGAACTTCTGTTTCCTTACGACTAAAGCTTACCAAAGCATCCCTCGGTCGGTCGTTAAACGCGTCGGAAGGCGCTGAATGGCTAAGACGAGTAATGACGTCAATCAAGCTCATATCAGTCACCAGCCATGACAAACAGTTTTTAAAACTTCTCGACCAAGCACAAGTAGCGAGAGAATTATTTCCGGCAAGGAAGGCATGTCCAGACTGCCTCTCCCCGCCTTCGTCCCTCATCTCAAAACTAATTCTCGTTTTATCGGAATGCTGCGTTTTAAAGGAGTTTTAAGTATCAGATAATAAGTGTATAAGTGAGGAGCCTGTGTTGCTAGTGTTTTGGTTGGTAGAAGGTGTGTGTGTGGGTTGAAATAGTGAATATTGTGATATGGGGAGGCCCGCGTGGCAAGACCTCTCCGTCACTCTGCCCCCGCCATCAGTTACCCCATCATAACATCTTTAAATCACCCTATTTAAGGTGACCACACGGTGCTACATTGATTTTAAGATAATACAAGTATAATAACATCTCACCATAATCACTTAAGTTCTATAATAAAGGTAATAAGACGTTTAATCCTGCCCCAAACATACAGTTGTCGGGAGGAGCTGGCGCCACAGCCGCCCAACACTCAACAAAAAAATTTTGAGTAAAAACCGCGTTATCCGCCTGCACCTGTGCCTCCTGAAGAAGGACAGTCAGCTAGCTCCACGCCGTGATAGCACCATAGGATACACCCCAGGGCTCATAGGATTCCTCAAGGGGTTCTCGACTCCCCTCCTAAATATTACCAAAGACATCTATCTCCCTTGGTAAGTTGTGTTGAATCCATCCACCTTCACGGGCTCATTCATGCTGCTGCTTCGCTGCTTTTTTTTTGCCGCCGCGGAGCCGCGCTGCCAGACGTGGATGAGTCCCTTGCTGTGTATTTCATCTCTTTACTCAATAATATGAAGTCAGTAGAGCAGTAAGAAGTAAGAAGTGAGAGGCAGAGGCTGCCTGATACGAAGTTATATTAGTCGGCCGCCTCGTAACCAAGCCATCCATCGGGTACTGGTGCTACTACAATCCCCCGTGTTGTGTGTAATACATTTTATGTTAAAAGTGTGTACAATTGGGGTTACGGTGTGCACGTTGCACACAGTTGCCGTGCAAGGAAAATGTCTTAGCATTTGGCGGTCTAAATACGGGATAAAAAGAGCGGATTTGGAACGCGTATTAGGCCAGGATTTTTGGAGCACGAAAACTTTGCTGCTCTGACTTTTCCCGTATCTATACGGGAAATGCGTCTTTACTAATCAAAAACAATTCATAACTGTTCTTTGACTGGCAGGGTTCGTAAAAAAAAATATATAGAACAATTATTATTGTTCTTCGCAAGATGTAGTACAATTGGTATGAGATTCATTTTTACGTCCTGTAGGAAAATAAACCGACCAAATTTTGGCAGCTTTAAAAAGTTAGAACACTACCTTTTATTGCGTTTCCCTATTTTTACTATGAACATTGCCCCTAGACCAAAAAATTGCATGAAAACTTTTTGTTAACTCACGGAGATCTACACCTAAGCATCTATCCGTTCTTTTTTTGCTTATACAGATTTTTAGATATAATAGTTTTAATTTTGCGCCCTTGTTGCCGTTGAGAAATGAGGCAGCAGCTTATTGATGCACCATATATATATCTTTCATCCGTTTGTAACATATTGTTATGTCTTGACGGAGACCGTGTCTGCAGGAATCGTATTCCACTTGAAAAAATTACATTTCTTATCACAAGAGTTTTACGCATGTATGCAATTTTCCTTTGATTTCGGCAGATTCTTTCGGGTAGTATGAACTAAACACAAAAACTTTATTTTGGTCATATATCAATGGAATTTAAATTTGCTTATTACCACAGGGCAGCCTGTTGATATCTGATTGTTGTAACACTCCATAATGTTTATCGTAGCTAATAGGTTCTGCAGATATTATGGAAACATGCTTCCCTCTATTTTCCGCAGCCTCCGTACTACATTCCAACGCGAACGTATTTTTTTTTTTTTTTTTTTAGCGAAACAATGGCGCTTTCGCGCTTCAGTCCTCAGTTTCGTCTCAGAGATTAGACGTACGCGTGCGAGCTCTCCTGAAAGTCAGTTAGAGGGAACTTGAGAGACGAAACAGCGTTTGACTCCACCCATATTTATTTTCTTTAGTATTATTTTTATTAATATTCCACACCTATTGCCGCCTTTGGAGTGTTATCTTCCTTGAGGCCTCAGGTGGTTGGCCTTATATGTTATTTCTAAGAAGGCTGAGATGCGTGGCCCTCGCTCGTGGTGCGCAGGCTGGATTGTTGAGGACAAATGTAATTATTGAGGCTTATGCTTCCCCCTCGTGCCCTCTGCCACACTTGCCACAGTCGGAGGGGAAGTTGATGGGCAGCATGTGGGTTGTCTTCGGCTACTCGACGAAGGACAAAAAAGAGCTCTGGCGAGTCTTGAATAGAGCAGTGGTCTTAACCTGGGGTACCTGTTACCACCAGGGTGGTACGAAACCTTACACCTGGGGGATAGAGACAATGGACTGACCAATAATTCAAATATCATATTTTAAGGAGGCTGGAATTAAATATAAAAATTATCTGTCTGTCTTGCCTTGTCTGTCTTTGCATTCATTTGTGAAGAAATTGGAGCTGAACATAGTGTTCCTGTTTTCACACGGAATTGAGGTGGCTTTCTCCACGTATATTACACGTCGTCTCTTCGAACACACGACAAGAAATCCAAGAGGTTTCTTAATAAATCAAGCAGTGACATTGCCTGACACTTGAAAACAGGGAGTTCATTTTGTCCTTAGCATACCTAGGGCGGGAACCACGCAACAAAGGTAGTAGCGCCAGCAGAAACGACCATCTCTCCGAAATTCTTTGTCCTTACCGGACTAAAGCTACAAAGACCTCCTCGGTCCGGTCTGTTAAACGCGTCGGAAGCGCTGACGGCTAAGACGAGTAATGACGTCATCAAGGCTCATCATCAGTCACAAGCCAATGACAAACAGTTTTTAAAACTTCTCGACCCCCCCCAATCCAAAGTCAGCGAGACATAGCGAGACATATTTCCGGGCAAGAATGGCAGCCAACTGCCTCTCCCCACGCCTTCTGTCCCCATCATCTCAAAACTAATTCTCGTTTGATTCGGAATGCTTGCGTTTTAAGGAGTTTTAATGTATCAGATAATAAGATGTATAAGTAAGGAGCCTGTGTTGCTAGTGTTTTGGGGTAGAAGGCTTTTGTGTGTGTGTGGGTTGAAATAGTTGAATATTTGTGATATGGGGAGGCCCCGCGGCAAGGCCTCTCCGTCACTCTGCCCCGCCCATCAGTTTACCATATCATAACATCTTTAAACACCCTTATTTAAGGTGACACACGATGCTACATTGATTAAGAGTAATGACAAAGTATCATCTAACATCGCACCATAATCACTAAGTTCTCTAATAACAGTAATACGACGTTTAATCCTGCCAAAACCTTACAGTGTCGGTGAGGAGCTGGCGGCCCAGCCGCACACTCAAAAGTTTTGAGTAAAAACCCGCATTTATCCGCCTCACCTGGCCTGCCTGAAGAAGACAGCAGCTAGCTCCCACGCCGTGATAGCACAATAGGAATCACCAGCGAGTCATAGGATTCCTCAAGGGGTTCTCGCCTTCCCTACTAAATATTACCAAAGACATCTATCTACCTTGGGAAGTTGGTGTTGATATCCATCCACCTCACGGGCTTCATCCTGCTGCTGCTGCTGCTGCCTGCCGCAGGCCGCCGCTGCCAAACGTGGATGAGTCCCTTGCTTGTATTCATCTCTTTACTCATATATATGAAGTCAGTAGAGTCAGTAAGAAGTCAGAGACAAAGGCTGCCTGTGAACGAGTTTATATTTGTCGGCCTCCTCGTAACAATCCATCCATCGGGTACTGCTACTACATACGCACCCGTCTGTGTGTATGTAATACATTTTATGTTTATAAAGTTGTAATAAAATTGTGGGTTACGGTGTGCACGGTTGCACACAGTTTGCCGTGCAGAAACTGTCTTGGCATTTGGCGGTCTAAATACGGGATAAAAAGAGCGATTTGGAACGCGTATTAGGCAGGATTTTTTGGAGCACTAAAACTTTGCTGCTTTGACTTTCCCGTAGCTATACGGGAAATGAGTTCTTTACTCTCAAAAACAATTACATAACTGTTCTTTGACTGGCCAGTTTCTTCGGTGAAAAAAAAAAAAATATGAACAAATTATTATTGTTCTTCGCAAGATGTACAATGTATGAGATATTTTTACGTCTGTAGGAAAATAAAACTCGACCACATTTTTTGGCAGCATTAAAAAATGTCAGAACACTTACCTTTATTGCGTTCCCTATTTTTTACTATGAAATTGTTGACCCTAGACCAAAATGGCGTTGGGGGTTGGGGAAGGAATTTACTTTGTAAGCCTCAACGAGATATACCTAAGCATCTAATCCGTTTCTTTTTTGTTATACAGATTTTTAGATATAGTTTTATATTTGCGCACCCTTGTGCCGTTCACTGACCAGCAGCTTATTGATGCACCATACATATATCTTTCCTCAGTCTAACATATTGTTATGTCTTGACGGAGACCTTGTCTGCAGGAATGTTATTCCACTTTGAAAAATGTGTACAGTTCTTTATTCACAAGAAGTTTTACGCATGTATGCAATTTTCCTTTGATTCTGGAATATTTCTTTCGGGTTAGTATGGACCTAAACACAAACTTTATTTGGGTCCCATATATCAAGGAATTTAATTGCTTATACCACCAGGCACAGCCTGTTGATATCTGGATTTTTGTAACACTCCAGAATGTTTCTCGTAAGCTAATACGTTCTGAGATAATTATGGCACAACCATGCTTCCCTCTATTTTCCGCAGCCTCGTACTTACATTCCAACGCTAACGTAATTTTTTTTCTTTTTTTTTTTTTAGCGAACAATGGCGCTTCGCGCGCAGGCTCTCAGTTCCGGTCTCAAGATTAGACGTACTCGTGGCGAGCTCTCCTGGAAAGTCAGTTTAGAGGGAATTGAGAGGAGAAAAAAGCTTTGATCCACCCCTATATTATTTTCTTAGTAATTATTTTACTTAATATTTCACACCTGTTGCGCCTTTGGGGTTTTATCTTCCTTGAGGCCTCAGGTGGTGGCCTATATGTTATTTTAGAGGGCTGAGCGGCTGGCCCTCGCTCGTGGTGTCGCAGGCTGGATTTGTGAGTGACACATGTCATTAATTGCGGCTTATGCTTCCCCCCGTGCCCTCTGCCACACTTGCAGTCGGGAGGGGAAGTTGATGGGCAGCATGTGGGGTTTGGGCTAGTGACGACGGACAAAAATGTAGCTCCTGGCGAGTCTTGAAACTAGAGCAGTGGTTTTACCCTGGGTTTACCTGTCATCACCAGGGGCGTACGAAACCTTACCACCTGGGATACGAGGACATGCTGACCCAATAATAATTCAATATATTATTTATAGGTTTGACTTAAATATTAAAAAATTATTTTGTTGTCTGCCTTGTCTCTTTGCATCATTTTGTAAAGAAAATTGGGAGCTGAACATAGTGTTCCTGTTTTCACACGGACATGTGAGGTTGGGCTCTCACGTACTACGTACACGTCTTCGAACTACACGAAGAAATCAAGAGGTTGTCTTATAAATCAAGGCATGATTATTGCGACCACTTGAACACAGGGAGTTCATTTTGTCCTTAGCCATACCTGGGCGGAACCCAGCCAAACAAAAGGGTAGTAGCGACAGCAACGACATCTCTCCGAACTTCTTCTCCTTACGACTAAAGCTACAAAGCCTCCATCGCGGTCGTGAACGCGTCGGAAGGCGCTGACTGGCTAAGACGAGAGTAATGACATCATCAAGCTCATCATCATTCACCAGCCACTGACAAAAAGTTTTTAAAAACTTCTCGACCAATCACAAGTCAGCGAGACATATTCGGGCAAGAATGGCCATGCCAGACTGCCTCTCCCCCGCCTTCTGTCCCCATCATTCAAAACTAATTCTCGTGTTATTCGGAATGCTTGGCGTTTTTAAGGAGTTTGAAGTATCAGATAATAAGATGTATAAAGTAAGGAGCATGTGGTTGCTAGTTTTGGTGGGTAGAAGGTGTTGTGTGTGGGTTGAAATAGTGAATATTGTGATATGGTGGGCCCCGCGGCAAGGCCTCTCCGTCACTCGCCCCGCCATTCAGTTACCCCATCATAACATCTTTAAATCACCCTTATTTAAGGTGAACACACGGTGCCTACATTGATTAAGATAATGATAAGTAATATATAACATCTCACCATAATCACTAAGTTCTATAATAACGAGTTAATAAGACGTTTAATCCTGCCCAAAACCTACAGTGTCGAAGGAGCTGGCGGCTCCAGCGCCACAACTCAAAAGTTTTTGTAGTAAAAACCCGCAGTTATCTGCCGCTCACTGTGCCTTCTTGAAGAAGACAGTCAGCTAGCTCCCACGCCCGCTTGATAGCCACCATAGGATATCACCAGGGATCATAGGGATTCCCAAGGGGTTCTCGCTCCCCTACTAAATATTACCAAATAATCTATTCTCCTTGGTGAATTTGGTGTTGATATCATCCACCTCATGGGCTTCATCATGCTGCTGCTAGCGAAGGCCGCGCTGCCAGACGTGGATGAGTCCCTTGCTTCGTATTTCATCTCTTACTCATATATATATATATATTGAAGTCAGTAGAGTCCAGTAAGAAGTAAGAAGAGAGACGAGGCTGCCTGTGACGAGTTATATTGTCGGCCCCTCGTAACCAATCCATCCATCGGGTACTGCTACTTACAATCCCCCGTGTGTGTATGTAATACATTTTATTGTATTAAAGTGTGTAAAATTGTGGGTACGGGTGTGCACGTTGCACACAGTTGCCGTGCAGAAAACTGCTTAGGCATTTGGCGGTCTAAATACGGGGTATAAAAGAGAGGATTTGGAACGCTGTATTTAGACAGGATTTTTTGGAGCACTAAAACTTTGCTTGCTTGACTTTTTCCCGCCCCCATATCTATACGGGAAATGCGTTCTTACTATCAAAAACAATTCATAACTGTTCTTTGACTGCAGGGTTCATGGTGAAAAAAAATATATAGAACCAATTATTATTTTTCTTCGCAAGAATGTACAATGGTATTGAGATATTTTTACGTCTGTAGGAAAATAAAACGCGACCAAATTTTGGCAGCTTAAAATGTCAGAACACTACCTTTATTGCGTTTCCCTATTTTTTACTATGAAAAACTATGGCTTTACCCTAGACCGAAAATGGCATGAATACTTTTTTGTTTAAAGTAGTCGTCCAGACCATTTCATCATCCTGATTTTAATGACAATTTCAAATCATAGACATTAACGAGTATATAACAAGACGTCGTCAACTTTTGCATCCAGTCAGCCGCTTTAAATAATTCCGCAATCAAATCTGCAAAATCCCCGAGTTCTCAAAATACTCCAGACGATGGCGGCACTCAAGATTCAGCTCGGTGACGTAGGGAAAGGGAGGGCTCTCCCGCCCGCAGATTCAGAGGGAGGTAACCACAGGAGATATATAGAACTTGAAGATTTTTGGGTGTTTCTGATTTATTATTTTGCGTATGCCAGATTCATGCATCTTTATGGGTGCAGCAAGACAGCTGTGCCTTTCGAGAGAAGTTGCACAAGTTTCCTAATGATACCAAAACGTTAATGTATGGAAGAGGTTTGTGCGGCGGACAAGATCAAATTGTAAAGGGAAGTTGACATTTGCAAGGATTTGTAGTGATCACTTCCAGCGGATTGCTACAGAAAACGGGAAATGAAAGTGTCTATGAGGAATGTAGCGAAATTGGATTGAAGGATAATTTTCCAGTCCCCGACAATCTACCGGGAGGGCACCTTGCCCACTCTTGCTTCGACCAAACAAGGGGCTAAGAACTTGACCCCCGCCCCTGGCCCTGTGCCAAGTTGCCAGACTCCCTGATGGGCAATGGTTGGGGGACTCGAGGTACTCACGCACGTTCTCAGTCTCACCAGCCTCATGCTCAGCAACTAGACCACCCGCTCCTAAACGTCCTCGATCTGCTGTCAGGAAGCGGGAATAATTAAGGTAAGCTGTAAATGAGTATTATCAGAAATCATACTCTCTTGTGCTTATGCTTTCCTTGGGTTGGAAAAATTCTAGAGTCCTTTTCCGCCCTTATTAGTGGGCTTTTTTGGGGTAAAATTATAGTGTTTCCATTACTCTCCCACTTCCCCCAAAAAAGTTTTGGGGATCTGTGGGAATGGATTTTCGGGTGGAGAACAAATTATGCATCGGCAACACGAAATTTAAGAGTTGTGGGGGGGGAAAAAGTTCCCTAATCTAGGGTAATTTCCTTATATCTAGAGAATTTGCCTAACCAAAATTAACCTAACCTAACCCTACCATGGGGCTTAAACCCACCGATTTTGGGTCCGATAACCTAACCTAAACCAATCTAACCAAACCAAAACCAAATCTAACCTAACCTAACCAAATCTACCTAGTCTAACCAAAATATAACCTACCCTAACCTAAACAAATATAACCTAACCTCCTAGCGGGGGGTTGGGGGGTTCTCGACACTTCGGTCATCATTCTGTGAGGATCGGCAGCTACACACTTTTCTTGACTCAGAAGAAATCCAAAGAATTTTCCCTAGTTCTATTGAATTTTTTCAACCCCCAAACTCAAAAACTATGTGTTTGGCGACGTTTATTTTGTACCCCAGCCAAATATCCCGCTTTCCCTCCCAGTCCCCAAGCTTGTTTTGGTGGGAGAGGGGGGTTTTGGGCAAACACAGAATAATACCTTTTTTAGTTCTACTGCAGTTCAATGCATTACAAGGCACGTAGTTATAAACATCCTCAATTGTCGATCGATTATTTGCGTGACCTGGAACTGTTGCCGATATTAATTCTGGTAAAATTCTATAGCCCTTTTCCCGTCCTATTATTATTATTTTATCTTTCATCCGACAGCCTTCACATATCCCTTCAGATACTTCTACAACGTAATTATAAAGTGAGGGAGGGATGCCCCTTCAACCCCCCCCTCTGGACTCCCTAAAAATAATATTACTAACCTTACCTAACCTTACCAAAAAGCTCCGATCTAATTCTAATTGCAGGAAAAAACTAAAATTTTACCAGGATGGTTAGGATAAAGGTTAGGTTAGTCATTATTTTTTTTTGGAATTCTCGCTAGGAGGTTATTAGTGGGTTAGGTTAGGTTATATGAGGTTAGATTAGTCATTAACCATATTAAAATTTTGAGGGGTCCAGGGGGGCCCGTTTTATTGGGGGGAGGGGCATCTCTCCCCCACTTTATAATTTTAAGAGGTATCTAAAGGGGATCTGTGGAGGGTGGAAGAAAAAAAAGTATTATTTTACACTAGGACAGAATTCCATACAGAATTGGGAGTGGGGTTTGGTTCTGTTTTCCTTATAGATTTTAAGAAAACATTCTCTCAATGAGCTTCCGTCACAAATACTTACTTTTGGAGATATAAATCTTTTTTGGGGAGGAGAAAGGCAAGTGTTTACGGGCACATATTTCCCAACTCTTATGTGAGTATGGGGGTTTTCTGAGTGAAGACGTTGGCTGTGCTTTGAAACTAACCATAGGATTTTCTCAAAAATACCCGCATTGTGATTCCCACACAAAGTTATTACAAAGGTTCATAGAAACCTCATCAACCCTAACCGTAAGCTTACCGGAGGTTTTCAAGAGAAAAACGTGTCATAGTAATACTCCTCTAGTTTCACTCTTCTTCCTCTTATGACCTGCATCCCCTCAATTGATTCCTTGCCGTGGATCCATTTTAATGCGAATTTGACTTAAGTTAGGTTAAAGGTGGGGTTAGGTTAGGGAGTTAAAAGGTGGGGTTACGTTAGTTAATTTTCAATCTCCTATGCACTCGCTCTTTTGCAAACGCTAGAAATTTATCCTAATTTCGGCAATAGTTCCAGAAAAAGTTTTTTTAATGTATATATTGAGTAATATAACATCCAAGATAAAAAACCGGAACAGTCGCCAAAAATCGGAACACAACCCGACGTGAAAAATTTGGGAAACATTTCGTTGTCGTCAGCGATAATTCTATTGGCGACAGTTCCGGGTTTACAGCAAATAAACGGGTCTATAAGTTGAGGACGGTTATAACTACGTGTCTTATTCCTATCGGCAATATTTTCATAAACCTTATTTGCATATTTCTAACCCCCTTACAACAGCGTCGGAAATGAAAAATGACACAATAGGGTCTTGGGGGAAAGCAAACCCCCTCAGTAAGTTTTAGGTTGCGAAATCAATGACCAGGTTAGGTCAGTTAACTAGCAGGGGGATCTGGGGGGCAGTTATGTCAGGAGAGTATTGGCCACTAGGGTGTTTTTTATTAAACTGCAGCTTTACAGTTTGTGTTTTCTCCAGACCTTCACAGATATATTCAGATACCTCCAAAAAGTCTTATAAAGTGGGGGAGAGATGCTGCCTTTCCCTCCTCCCTCTAAATAACCCCCCCTTCCCCCACCCACCCCAAAAAAAAAGTATTACTAACCTAACCTTACCAATAAGCTCCTTCCGAGCCCTAAGGGGCGGGAAAGGACTAGAATGGTATTTATGGTTAAGATTTGTTTTGTTGACACTATTTTCCAGATAAAACTATATTTTTCTGATAGATTTTTGTGTTTGAAAAAATCTGACCTTTGTTTTTTCTTGTCATCACTTGATTACTTTTATTTGCCGTTTCTTTAGTAGTTAATATTACCATAACCAGTAGCTTTGGTGCATCATAATTTTACTAGTTTTCTGAATGCCCGCCCCAAAACACTTCACACCAATCAGTACCGAACTTGTGTTGTTTGAATTTTGCAAGATTACCAAATTTCTGCTAGTAATAACAAAGGCCTGCATCATATGTCGCACAATATATCACAATAATCTGTTACCGGGAATTTTTGATCTTTGTGTTTTATGGTTTAATAACCATAGCCATGTTTTATTTCTGACTTAAACTGAAACACCCTTTTCTTTTCAGGTAAGCTGCCCGTGTCGTTGGTAGTGGATGCCGATCCTCCCATTGCAAAACCGCACCCTCTCTTGATGAAGTCAGAGAGGCTGTAGAAAAGTTGAGGGGTGGGAAGGCAGCTGGTGTTTGTAATATCAGTGCGGAGCTCCTCAAAGCTGGGGGTGAGGCCATGATCCGCGGGGTTGCATGTTGTCCTGACTGGCCGTGTGGCAATCAGGTATCATTCCTCCAAACTGGAAAAGGGGGCTGGTCGTCCCTATCTGGAAAAGGGGAAAAAGGGGACCGTCAGACTGCAACAATTACCGCGGTATTACACTGCTCAGCGTGCTGGGCAAGGTGTTTGCCCATCTATTGCTGACACTGTATCCGCAGTCATCTGCTAAGCATCAAGACCTCAGCAGTCTGGGTTCA
The DNA here is from genome assembly GCA_016584305.1 of Chionoecetes opilio. Classification (NCBI taxonomy): domain Eukaryota; kingdom Metazoa; phylum Arthropoda; class Malacostraca; order Decapoda; family Majidae; genus Chionoecetes; species Chionoecetes opilio. The sequence goes on along the minus strand of JACEEZ010000792.1, from coordinate 51,751 downwards.
CACCTGGTAAGTCCAACAACGGACCGTATCCTAGCGCTTCGTGTCCTGGGGGAAAAGGGCCGACTGAGTTTCGACAGGGATGCTTGCAACCTATTTTGATCTCAAGAAGGCGTTTGACTCGGTGCATCGTGAGTCCTCTGGGATCTTCTGCGACTTTGCGGGATTCCTGCAAGGACTATTGATTTGATAACTGGTTTGTACTCTGGGACTGAGAGTGCAGTGAAGTGTGGGGGAGGTAGTATATCCAGCTTCTTTCCTGTAAATACAGGATTGAGGCAAAGGGGGCGTCCTTGCCCATCACTTTTCAACACTTGTATGGACTGGGTATTTGGCAAAGTTGTAGATCAAAGTGATTGTGGAGCATCCCTCGGGAACACCAAAATCACTGATCTTTTTTTGCCGATGATGCAGTAATCTTTGCTGAGTCGCTGGAGGTCCTGGTGATGGCGCCTCGAGGCGCTGCACGAGGAGGCAAAGCCTTTTGGACTTTAGGTCTCCTGGCTTAAGACCAAGGTCCAGGTGTTTGGAGGCTTACTAGGGAGTGGCGCCGTAGGGTGGGCAAGGCGAAAGCGCCCTTTGGCGTATGCCCCAAATGATTGATTGATTGGGATGTAACTGACTGCCATGGGAAAAATTTGGATGTCAAACAACAATGTGCTAACTGTGGTGGTTTCCACAACGTTTCTACAGAGGTTGTCCTATCTACCACTTCGAATCAGAAGTGACATTCATCAGTTTTCATCTGATAGAACATCTGATAGAACCATCCTGCTGTAACTTCCGTTCTTTTTCCCCTTCCCTCATCTTTCACTTTATTCTTTAACCCCTCCCCTTTATATGCTTTGCCATAGTGCCTATGACCTCTGGTGTCTGGCACATTCACCTTTTAGGCATTAAATCAATCAATCAAAAAACAATGTCCACTGTTTTTCTACAACATGAAATTCACTGTATTATCAAATTTTGCAAAAAAAATAAAAGTTATATTGTTGAGTAAGTATGTTATTGAACCTACTCATGATTTGGCACCATTGACTGGCAGGTTACCATTTTTGGCTCTGTATGTCCCGGAAGGCAACCCCCAATGCCCCAAAGGGTTAAGACACACGCCCGGAAATCCTGGGTGCACTGTGATGCACTTAAAGTTAGCATTGGGGATGTTGGATCCTTCAGCTTTGGGTTTGACAATTTTTCGTGGTTTGGCAACATACACATTCCCTAGCTGTTGGCATTAGCTGGCAATTTCCACACCGCAAACCCGAAAGATATAGTGCTTTGATAACTCAGTTGAAATATACAACATTTTTTAAGCAGATCCATAAACGAACTGAAACTTTTATAACAATGATAAATATACAAAAATGTGTCTAACTTGTAATACTGTTATCATTATTGTTATATGTGGCAGAAACAAGGTTTGTATGAAGGGGAGGGGAAACCCTTTGTTTTCATATATATATATATATGATATATTAATATAAAATATATATATAATACATAAGTGTTTATAATGTCTGTCATGTTGTCTACATTTTTGCACCTGTTATACATTCATTCATGAGTATGTACTTCACATTAAAACTATTTGCTAATTTTTCTCAATATGTTACCAATTATATATATATATATTATATATATATATATATAATAATATATATATAATATATATATATATATATATATATATATATATAATATATATAATTGGTAACATATTGAGAAAATTAGCATATATTTTAATGTGAAGTACATACTCATGAATGAATGTATAACATGGTGCAAAATGTAGACAAAATGACAGACATTTAATCAACACTTATGTTAATATATTTTATATATATATATATATATAATATATATATATATATAAAATATTAAAATATATATATTATAATATATATATATATAAAATTTATATTAACATAAAATGTTGATTAAATGTCTGTCATGTTGCCTACATTTTTGTTACCAATTTATCTAGTTAAGTGTGTATAGTGTACACTGTACACTGCACACTATAGTATAGTACAGTGTGCCCTCAGTCCCTCAGGCCCCTCACTGGTTATATGGAAATGTGGGTGGGAGAAGTTTGCATTGTAAATATCGAATAAATTACATTATTTTTTAAATTGATTAAGGGTTGTATTCATTCACAATTTAAAACCTATTGTCATCTCCGCTCAGGCATAATCAGTGGCATAAACTACGAAAATTCGGTGACCCCCGCCCCCAACTGGGCCCTGGCTGCCGTATTCTTGTATATGTTCTAATACCCACCACTGATCGGATCTTAGAATATGTCCTTAGATCCTTCTATGTGGCATCAGAATGTCCCTTAGCTCCGCTTGCCTAGTGCCCTCACCATTTACAGATACCTAGCTACGCACTGGCCAGACTGGCAGACTTGGTTAGACACACCAAAGCAGACTGTCTAAGTCTGTCTTTTTTATGGCAGTCTGCATCACAAATCTGTCATCAAATCCCTTGGCTGTCACACTTTCTGCCTTCCCGCCCCCATATTTTCCAACTCTATGCTATAGTTAATGCTAGTATTGGTTTCCGATAATGACGTTTGACTGTAACGCTCCAAAACTAACCATAGATTTTCTCGAAAGTACCCTTTATTGTGATTCCCACACAAAAAATTTTCCAATTTACCTTACTTACCAATCCGTGTTTTGGAGAAGTGCCAGGTCCTCCTGCTGAACCCGAGGCTCTGCTAACACCTGTTTCTCCACCTCGTACTCTGGCTCAAACATATAGGGCTGGGATCCCCTGACTATCTGAGGTTCGTTTTCCTCATATACGGGGACCACGTCATTTAGTTAGGTCTCAGATTGAGCTTCGTACTCTAATTCTGTCACAGTGACGATTCAATGTCTGACACTGAAGTACAATCGCTCATCATAACATTTGCCGACAGGTTGTTACAGATGTTTACATTGGAGCTCTATCCCTATTCTGACGTCATCAATAACAGTCGTAGCCCTGTTGGAGGGAAGATTTTTTTTTCGCGCGCCCTTTTTTTAAAAGTCCGGTATTTTTAAAGGAAATAAGGGCCCGGGAAATCAAAAATTTTTTTTGGATTAGGTGTTTTGAATGTGCATTCAACATATTAGGCAAAAAAAAAATGGGGTTGGGTGACGACTACTTTAAGCCAAATTTTGATGTTTTTTCGCATAACATGTGATTGCTTTTCTTAATGGGAAAAAGTTTTTTTCCTGGCAAACCAAAAAAAATGAGTTTTTTTTTTGCAATTCGAAAAAGTAATGATAAATAATTAAAAAAAAGACCTTTTTAAAACTTTTTGACTGGAAAAAAACACTCTCCATGTGTAACAGCATCAAATAATAACCTATGATAAGCTATGACCCCTCAAATAATAACAGTCATGTTATAAATATTAGTCTGTTTTGGTAGCTAAGGCATACCAGGCTTGTGTTGGTACGACTGCTTTTGCAGCCACCGCTTGTGTTGGTACGACTGTCAAATATCCACCGGCCGGGCGTTTCTTGTAGATGAGACCAGTGGAGGTACGACGGTGGAGAATCTCCACCGGCCGGGATTTGACGAGCATTCTTGAATATAGCCCAAGGTCAACACGGCCTTCCAGGCAAAGCTGGGTGTGACCCCAGACAAGCCATGGTTCGCCAACCCTTTCGTGGAGAACCAGGAGCAACACGAGGCCAGAGTTCATGTCATAAACGACACTGTTCACCTGTGGAAGAATGGCTTCTACCAGCTCCTCAATAAGAAGAAGCTGGTGGCACCTCCTTTTCCCGGCAGCAAGGCAAGAATTATTAACTGAAATAAGTTTTTAAGTTTGTAAACAGTTGCTTCAAGAGTTCTCTATCAAATATTTCAAATATAAAAAAAACACTGGATCCAAAAGCATTAAAAAACATTTTTATTTTTTTCCCAATGCCAAGAACATTTTTTTATATAAAAATTATTTTCTAGGAATTGGAAAAAAAATGTTTTTAATACTTTTGGATGCATTTTTTTGTTCAGACACCCGTAATGTTACTACATTAGTTTTCGAAACAGGATTTGTCCAATGCCATGAGCTGATTTGCATAATAAATAATTTATATGTACCCCCAATGCATTATGCATAAACTATTTCACTTCACTTAGGCATACCGTATTTACACTTATTGTATCAGTATGTGGCCACTAGAATCGTAATTCTATCTTTGCAGTTTTCAGGAGGGCATCCACGTGGACATCGGCCACCTTGTGTCCGTTTACAACTGTGAACTTGGCAAAGGGGGCAAAGATGGCATACCGGCTGACTGACAAGGTGCTCCCCCCACCAACATCGAGCGCACCAATGTCCTGCTAGTGGCGGCTGCCACACACGAGTCAACAACTACAGCCTTGGTCTACTATGCTGACAAGTGCAGTAGACCTACCTTCAAGGAGACTGCTGCCTTCCTTTGCCTGCTGCGCAAGTGGTTCAACACCTGCAACGTTAAGAGCAGGGGACTCTATAACTGGCACAATGAACCGACCAGGAAACCTGTCACCAACATCGATCAGGAATCTCTGGTGTTCCTGAGCAGTTTGCGGAGTGGATGCACCTGGCAGGGGAGGAGGGAAAAATAACAAGAGAACCAAAAGGGCTGTTTTATGTTTAGCTGAACTGCCAAAGCCTTCAGACATACCGCCTTGGGGTTGTAGGCTTGGCAAGGCACATACTGACCCTAAATGACATCATCATATATACTCCTCGAGTCCGTCGGACAAGATGAGGACGTTTGGTGGGGGGACCCCCAATTAGAGCTCGGGGGGCGGTG